>PNEQ01058181.1:0-24686 GCA_003012365.1 Medauroidea extradentata | reverse complement strand
TGAGAAGAGGGCGCTGCTCAGAGAGCTTTGTGCTAGGAGCCTGAGCGCTCCTAGCGGCCATCGCCCACACTCCCGAGCGCAAGCAAGCTCACGCTCTGCAGTGTCGGCAACAGGAATAATTTTCGGTTTGTCGGCCATGGCCAGAGGCCACCCCAGGCTGAGTGACTCGTCTGTTCGCCGTCGCCGTCTTCTGGGAATATATTATCCAATATATTAAAGAATGTTATTGCTCACGTCTTACCAGCTCTAAAAATACGAGATATGCATACATAAAAATAATTAACTGTTAGACCCCTGATATAATGACACACTTATGTGGTTAAGGTAATTTCTTAATTTTTGTTGCGTATTATTTAAATTTTATTTACCAGGTACATTTTTAGATGCTCAAGCCATACATCTACACGCACAACATGACGCCATTGTGCAAAATATTCCATAAAACCCATAATTTGTCCTATACAAAACACCATTCGAATGTACAGAATACCATGGTCGTAGAAGAATAGGTCTGGACACTTGCCTGGAAACTTGATTCCTTTGTTGTTTGGCTGTAGTTCACTAAGTTCAGGATAATTCTATATGTTTTTGGTGCTGCTGTTAAGTGTGGTCGGCTCAAACTCCGCCCAGTTCCCTCCCACTAGGATAAACAATTTATCAATACGTATTTTTTTATCAATGTATGAAATACTGCCTTCGCTCACAATTTAAAATCATGGCTCCAGAAATCGTTATTTACTTTATAAATTTAACAATGGAAAAAAGTTGTCGGAGTTTGAGTCCGACCATCATAACTGAAGCGCCAATAAAAAAAAATATTCTCGGTAACTTGGTGAACTACAGCCAAACAACAAGGGGGTCAAGCAAAATACATTTGGTAGATAGGTGAGTGTCCATACCTGTTCTTCTACTACCGTGTCAGAATACCAATGTTAGGCTAACAGGAGTGGGCGTGGCCCGAAACGTGTTTTGGCTTCACTTTGCGCGCCACACTCCTACTCATTATCTTCTTACCTCCATGACAGTGAAGAATAATTGCTTGTGTTTACCCACATCTTTGTGTTTACCTATATCTCTTTTCTATGGTGTTTACATTCTAATGTAGTGGTTGATTAACCTTAGAAAGAAATTGTCAAAATTTAAGAAAACATGTACACTCTATTACATGGCCTGTACAAGTATATTGTTCAGAAAGATGAATATTGTGTATTAATTCTTGGTTTGGATAATGCGGGAAAAACGGTAAATAATTGCAATTAAGTTATTATAACCTTCGATTTATTGATGGGAATATAATATAACTGCATCTATATTTTTTAAATTTATATATATTTTTTTAATTTCTTTACAGACTTACCTTGAAGCTGCTAAAACTAAGTTTACGAAGAATTATAAGGGCATGAATCCAAGTAAAATTACTACTACAGTTGGCTTGAATATTGGAACTATTGATGTTGCTGGTATACGATTGAACTTTTGGGATCTTGGCGGACAAGAAGAGTTGCAGGCTTTGTGGGACAAAGTAACGTAACATGTAATTAATTGTTTTCACTATCACTTAGCTTGAGTGTAGGATCTTTGTTTTAATCACTTTACTGAAGTAAGGTACCAAAATGGCTTGGATATCCATTTTATAATTCATCCCCGACTGACATGGACGTGGTGAAGTTGGAAAGAATAATTATGGGTACTTCTGACATTTCCGAAAAATAGCAACACTAAAAACATATTGTGTGTGTTTACCTGGTATTTATTTTGTAATAACATTGTATGTGTAAGTTTTTTGTGTAAGTAATAATATGACATAGTGTCATAGTCAGAGCACTCACCTCCCCCCATGGGAGGCAGGATTCAATTACCCTTGCGAAGTAAAGTGCAACACACACAATTTAATAATAAGATTTATACTCACAATTGGGCTATTTAATGCCCGGTTGCTAGCAGATTCATCCCCATCCCCACAGTGCATTCCACTCCCTCCCCATCCTCACCATCATCGACTGTCTACCCCTCTTCATTCTCCTCCACACCCTCTGAATTTTCTCACTTTAGTTACCTTTACACTTAAAAGCTCCCTTACTTAATTTGCAAGCCAAACTTCCCCCTCCCCATCACCCTACACAACCTGGCCAGCCTTTCTACTCTCCTCCTGTCCATCGTACAATCTGCCTTTCCCTTCACCACACCACTAACCCTCTTCATCACCCTCCCAAGAAGTCCTAAAGGTCTTCTCCCCTTCTTAACCACTCTGTCCACCTGCTTTGTTCATCTTAGATCCGCCTGTATCACAACACCTAGATACTTTATATGGTGTGGTAACAGCAATAAAAAATTATCTTGTACATTGGTTTTATAATATTTTTGTTTACCTTTTTTGATAATACATAATTTAATCGTTTATTGTGTGTTTCAGTATTATGCAGAATCACATGCATTAATATACATAGTAGACTCCTCAGACAGGGATCGTATACCAGATTCCAAAGAAGCTTTTGGTATGTTTCTCAACTACCTATTTGGTTACAATAAATTCTTGATTATTCATGCTGATAGAAAGGCAATGCAGCACATAATTCAAATTCAGTAGTGCTAATCCATGTAATACTAATTGTAAATTGTATAGTGTATAACTTCTTCTTGGCAAATTGAGTGTGTATCGTAAAACAGGGTTATTTGAAACATTGGGATGAATAGAAACAAAATTAGAAATAAATTCCTGCGTTACACATGTTGATTAAAAAAAAAATTTAACTACTACAAAATTACTGTGTGTAAACTGCTTTAACTTATCTACGTAAAAACAGAATTTTTAAATCAGAATTTGTACCAAAAATTTAGCTTTAAAATTGTGTTTCTATTCACCCCAGTGTTTCTAAATACCACAGTGTTTCTAATTACTCCATTTTACGGTACTTAACATACACAGAATTACATATTAGAGATGTGTACAATATAAGTTGTTTTGAAATTGGATTTCCTAAAATCAAGGTTTTACTATGACATTCTTTTTTTATGGCCTGGAGTCTGAGTGAATAAAGGTCTGATTATGCCAAGACTATTTCAGAACTGCTAAAACTGGCGACTTTCATTTGTAAAGTTGTCCTCTTCCTTGTAGAAAAATCTGGCAACCCTGGCAAGGCCATTGAGTCTCATACAACCAATATGAGTGACAATATTTTTATCTACCTGGTTACTGCTTCATGGTAAGGTTCATAATTTATGCTCTTCCTGAACAGCTTTTTTTGTGTGTCTTTAATTACAGCACATTAATTTTATTTCACATTTACCATAATGGTATCTATCTACCATTTTATGCTTCTCCACTCCAATTTTTCCACAAAGTTGTTTCTTGTCCCAAGATAGTTTATTGTGTGTAGTTAAACTTATCTTCCGTTCAACACTTTCTGTCTGGTTTCATCGAGCACAAACAATAACCTGTCTTTGGATAAATATTTATTTATCCATGGTTTTCCTAAATCACTCCACATGAATGCTGGGATGCTGCCTAAACACAGGCCACTGCCAATTCCTTCCTAGTGTCTGTCTGACCAATCCACTAGTTCTGTATTTAATGAAATGACTGTCGGTGAGACTCCCCGCTCCATCCAAGCCTTCCATCCGTCACATAATTTTTCGTATTATTTACTTCTCCAGGTACTTTTTTGTATTTGTTTCATACTGTCAGGGAAGATCACTCTGTAAGTTCATATAAAAAAAAAACTGAAATATGTCTCATCTTGATATTCTCATTTTAGAATACCACAGCTTTATCTATGTATACTGCACGTTGCATGAGTTGTTTTTGCTGTTGAGATACTGCTCGACAAACCTAAGTGTAGCTCCGGGTAGGGGAGGTAAGAACGCTAGTGTTTCGAGGTTGCCGTTTGAAAGCAGTGGGGGGAATGTCTTGGGGCCCTCCCTCCATGTAAAGTCCATTCATATTGTAAGCGAGCATCTGCTGTTGGTCTAATAGACCTGTGCAACCCATGAAATAAAGATTGGACAACAACTAACTTACACACTGGATGTCACTTTCCAGCTGACGAGACTGTACGTACTGGTTGTCGCGACGGCCAGGCTACTTGCTTCCTATTGGCTGGAGGTGTTTAGCGTGTAGAAGGTGAGTAGGAGGGTGGGGTATGTCAGAGAGGGGGACAGCTAGACTTCACATATTTTCCGAGGACACTCTTAGGTTTGTCAAGCAGTAGGTTCAACAAACACCAATGTTGATGATGTGGACATTCTTAGAAGACAAGAGTCTGGGTAAGTTTGGGGTGGCATCCTTGAAGATCTAGGTCAACATAGCTCATTCATGCAGTAGCTACTTCAGGTTTCAGTTGTGCTTCTTCGAGATTATGTAAGTCACTTAATAAATATTTGACTCCAATAGGGCTGCAGGAGTAAAAATTTTCAGGACCTGTGAAAAAAATCATTACATGGAGGAAAACTTTATAAACAAAAATTAGTATTTTTTCAGTAGGTGTTTATCATTTGAAAGTATTTTCTTATGTCTCAAGTTTGTGTGCAGACAGTAATTCCTTCACATACTTCAGCTGTAATTATTAAGTAACTAGGAAAATACAATACATTAAGGTGCCTGCCTACTAGCCATGTGTTTGTGTTAGTGAGGCACTGCGCCAAGGGCAATGTTGACCGGTTCATCTGGTGCGGTATCACCTCTACCGCAAGACACTGAAACTGTGTGCAGTGGGTATTGTAGATCACTCGCCGTACTGACACTGACCCCATCTTTTTATTAGTAAAAAGTTTTAAGCGAAGTCCATTGCATATTTCTAGAGAAGTTTCACACAAATCCTGTGAGTAGTTTTTCAGATATGACATGTTGAAAATGGCATTTTGAAAGGCTACGAAATGATTTTTCTAATTGGCATGATGCTTTGAAACTATTTTTCACTGATTGTTTAAAGTGTATTTTCTTTTCATACATTGATACCTAGGGCATATGTGGAATAGTTTCGTAATAAAAACATATTTATTAACACACTGCAACATATTTTAAGCACATGGTAGGCGAGGCTCTTAAGGGGGCCGCCTACCCGTGCGCAAGAGGCTCTAGCGACAGAGCTGTAAGGTTGACCGTGAAATGCTGTATCGCCTCAACGAGCCAAGCGCTGAACTAGCGTGCAAGATTCCCGCCGAACGGTTTTTATTGTGAGACATTAAGCTGTGACCATATAATTTTTTTGGTGGAAAGTCTGCAACTAAGTTCAGTGCAGGCCTCAATCTGAGTTTCACGTACATCCGGTTAGTACATTTTGAAGTGACACGGAAGTCTGATAAGGTTGTTTTTAGCCATCTTGGAGTGCTTGGAAATAGTGTTTTTGTTAAGCGTAGCGTCATAACAATGAGGTTCCGACCTTGTCTGAAGTTTGTTTTCTTTTCGTACGTTAGCAGAGTGATGCATGTGGAATATTTTCGTAGAATAAACCTGTTTACAAACACACTGCAACACATTTGAAGCGTGGGGTAGGCTGCAGCCTTAAGTATTGGAATAACTTCTCCACAAATTTCTTGTGGGTTCCTGAATTTCATCTTTAGGATCACCACTGCTATCAACATACCCTGTCAATGGTAACTACAACTGTGTTACTAAAAATCGTATGTACCAGCTGCAATGAAAAGACTGTGATGCAGATGTAAGGGGTTCAAACTTCTCTCGCTCCACCATGGCCGTTTCTTTTCTCAGGATTCACAAACATTGCATCGTAGGCACGCACCTGCTCCAACCTAACCTTTTCCAACTTTTGACTGTAGGTTTTACCAGTTCACGTACATAAATGAAAAAATATCACTGAAAATAATAATATTTATTTTAGTTCAACATCACATGACTGATCAATACATAATTTGTACGCCATAAAATAATGGCATGGTAACACGACTGCGTCGGTGGCGACTTTAAGTGTTACACAAAGTGAAAAAGGTATGGTGCGGCAGTGGGCTACAGTAAAAGTTAATAAACAATTCACTATTTCCCATAAATAAAAATAAAAAGAAAAAAACTGACTCCAATTTCCATTTCCCAATCTTGCTCTGCTGCCCACCCGCTCACACAACCAAAATTATACGACTCACCTAAACATCTCAACAACTTAAGCACTTCCGAAATTTCCGCAGCAGTATACAATTTGAAATAGGTATTTATCAAAATTATTAATAAAAGAAAAAACTCTACTAACCACAAATTCCAAAGTACTGTTAAGGAATGAAATAATACTGTACATAAAAATTTTTCTTTTTTTCCCCATAATTATGAGAAAAAAATTACATCATACCAAGTACTTGGACTTAAAGCTTCACTACAATTACATGTCTTATTGGTACTACCTGAATTAAACCCAGAAAGGGAGAAAAAACAATATACATATAGGCAAGTCAGGTGGGAAAACTTACACAGAGTATGTTGGTCTAAGTACCAACACCCTCAAACAGAGGATGAATGGCCACAGGGCAGACACCAAAAGGGCAGTAAGTGGCCATGATGTTGATCCGCAAGAGAAGCCAGTTGCAGCCTCCCAGAACATGCTCTTTCATTCTTGCTACAACACCAGAGTGGTGAAAGCTCTTTTTGACCATCTGATATTAGTTTCTAAACTCAAGCGATGGGAATATATCAATACATCACCAAATTCAGACAAACTCCTGGACTCAGTTTCCTGTAACTCATCCAAATTCAAATCTCCCGCCACTTGTCTGTTATATTCTTCTTCCGGCCCCTAAGTTCACTAGCTACAGTCATCCTGTCTGCCATACTTCAGTATGTCTCTACTCATCATTTTTTTAAGTCTGTCATTCAGCTTTGCAAGAAAGGTTCATTATGTGCAAACTTAATTTTCAAAATACTGTACTTTCATTTCTACTTTTAATACAGTTGTGCTGAGAACAATTGAGTCTAGTTATTAAGGTTTTGGTGTGCTTGAGACATTGACAAATACTGGTATTTTAAGTAGTAGGCCTATATGTCTTGTCCAGTAACAGATGTATGTTTGTATTTTCAGATAAAATGATTTCAAGTGAGAATTTGATAGGAGTTCCACTTCTTGTGCTCGCCAACAAGCAAGACATCCCTGATTGCATGGGTGTGCGTGAAGTGAAACCAATTTTCAACAAGAGTGCCCACCTGATAGGGCGACGGGACTGCATGGTCATGCCAGTTTCTGCTCTCACTGGGTTAGTCATGTCAATAGTTATATGTTTATTGCGTAGTCTGTGTTCCGCCAGATGGTTATAGGATATTTGTAAAGGGTTCCCCACTTCAAGGCAAATACTGGTTGTTAATAACTTATGATGATGATGATGATGATATCTCAGTGGTGTGGTGGTCCAACCACTCACTTTCCTCCATAGCAATCTGGGCTTGATTCTCCGTGGATCAATCCCAATTTTTACATTTTGTGAACCTGACAGACATTGTAGTTGGACGTGACAGACTATCCTCATCAGTGCTCAAGATCTCAATGTAGGCTCTGACTTAAATAACTCTTCTCTCTTTTTTACGCTTTATGTGAAATGTACCGTTAACTGGAGTAACGTGCAACTTTTTTCAGGAATATTAATTTTTTATGTTGAAGTCCTGAATGAAGAAATCATACCGCAGTTTTTTTTACATGTACATTTTCTATAATAGCATACCGTACATATGTTTCTTCTTAGCCGTTCAGTTGTTGTGAGTATAATAAAAATTCCATAAATATTCTAAGTTTTCCTGTTCTCCCAAGAAACCTAATTGGCAGAAATGAATGTTGTGTCCAAACAATGCAATTTAAAATTACAATGTATCATTACTGTTGTAGATACTAAAGAAAACTGTGTGTGTGTGTGTTGTGAGCCAATATGTTTTAAATCACATAAAATGCCATTTCTAAGGCATGAGTAATGGTTTAGAGATACTGCGTTCAGCGTCACTGCCACACATCTACAGCTAACTCAGTGTCTTAGGGGTACATAAACATAACATTATAAGTGGTGTGGGTTCTTACAACGTAGCAACGAGGCAAAATATCTGTGAAATTCTGCTAAATTTGATGTTTATTTAAAGTTGCAATATTCTAGACTTGTTAGTACACCTACTTAGAAACTGACTTCCTGGAGGCATCCTTTGAGAAAACCAAATAAGAAAATTTAACTTTGCATGTTCAGATTTAACGAATGGTGATAACTGATAACTTTACTGTAAGTTCTTGAACCCCAACTTCATATGTTTAAACTAAAATCATAAAGGAATATAAGTAAATATCAAATCATTGTTTGTGTATACCTTGCTCTCTACACTTTACCAACAGAACCCTATTGGTTCTCTTCACATCCATCTGTGCTCATCGCACGTTTGTCTATGCCCCTATTTTACGAATGACGTCTCTGCTAAAAAGCGTCTGAACACCTGAATCGACGCCCGACGGTGGCACTCCGGCCCACCGTACTTTGCGCCTCGTCGATACCTCAATGCCTAAATCGATGCCCGACGATGGCACTCCAACCTGCCGTGCTCAGCAGCTCAAAAGTGTCTGCCTCTACCCAAAGGCATCCCGACACCTAACTCGACAGCTGGCGGCAGCATCCTGGTGCACCTTCTTTCGCGGCTCGTCGATGTCTGCCCCAGAACTGTTACCGAACTCTCGCTTGGCTCCTGGTTGGTACCAAAATCCCTGTCACTTGCTCTGCAGACTTTGGTTCAGTTGGGCCAATCGGGATCCAGCTTCCGAAAAATGGCCTTGCCCCTCGAGGTTCCTTATTAATTGCAAAATTATTTAATTTCTTTCAGCTATACACAGACAATTACACTAAATGTTTTTCTTAATGGCTAAACTTTCTTATATCCTAATTAATTTACTATTTTACATTTTTATCTTAAAGGCTACAGGCTGGCTTTCCTCCCCTCTTGTCCAGCAGTAAGGGGAGTAACTTGAGCATGGGTGGGGGCGAGAAGGCCCTGCCACTATCCATCCACACTGACAAAGTACTAGTATATACAAATTCCTGTCTTTTTTTTCTACAAAATCTGGTACATTGATAAATACTCGATGAAAGCTGTTTTATTGTTATCCTTACATAATGATGGGAAGAAGGATTGGTTGCAAGATATAGTTATAATTTCATCTGAAATTTCTGACAATTCAGTAACACTCATGGTTATTTATCTTACTAATGGCAGCAGTGACCATATGGTGTTGTTACAATTTATTTGTTAAGAGTAAGCAGGTCAGTGAATATTTATTTAGATTTAAAGTATTTAATTTGGTGATTTAAAAATCATTTCTGATTCTAACAGTGAATAAAGTAGATTCCTAATAATATCTACAAATCGTATTAAATAAGATTATGTACCGTATATACTCGTACATAGTGCGCACCACGATTTTTGCAACAATTTCTAGGGGAAAAAATTTAAGTGCCTTGCTAGCATGCAAAAAAATTCATAGGAGCAAGAGATAGTGAAGCAGCGCCAGGAAGCTGATGGTGGATCTGTCGTGTGGGGGGGGGGGAAGGAAGGAAACTTGGCTGTCAACAAAGAAATGAGAGAGGAAAGAAACATTCACACTGGCTAGAGAGTGACAACAGAGAGGTCGAGGAGAGCCTCACCCTTGTCGGCAGTTATCTATAAATAGCCCGCCAAGGTCGCTTGCTGCCTGCCTGCAGTCAGCTCACACACTGTGTATGTGCACATCTACACAACAGTCACCCCTCCCCTCTTCCTCTTCGAGATAACATTCCATGACAGCAGAGCAAGCTTGCCTTTTTTATTTACTGTCCAGAGCTGAGAAGATAGAAAGGCTCAGGAATGCGGAATGGGTAGGCTGCAAGCAGGGGGCTGTGCGGCCCCAACCTGCCTTGCCTTCCCTCTCCTAGGAGGAAAAAAAGACCAGTGTCACCCTTTTTTTATTCCTTTCTTTCCCCATGGAAAGATAACTGATCAAGGAGACGTCAAAATTGACTTCTCGTGTTGCTTTGCTTTGGACTGCCACCCACGAACTTTCGTTACTGCCACGTAAAACAAAAAAAAAATTAGTGTTTTACAGGCAGTTACTGTAGATTTGGGGGGGGGGGGATAGAAAAGGAAGAGGTGTAATGAGGGAGGAACTGGGCGAGAACGTTCTCTCACTCTTGACACCGACCACGGCTACAACTCCGCCGTCTCCCTCCCCCCTTTCCTGCCTCACAACCTTTTTTCAAGGTATTTTTTTCTATTTTTTTTATTTTCTGTGTATAATGCGCACCCCTGAATTTTTATCAGTTCTTTGGAATAAAATTGTGCACTATACACGAGTAAATATGGTATTCGCTATTAAAGCTTGGACCGAGAGGACAAAGAAAGCTGTCAACGAAGCAAACTGCAACGTTTTTTAATACTTTTTAATTAATACCCGTAGGCATCCTGACCTGCAGTAATTTGCAGCTCGACGATGCCATATTTATTACTACACCCAGAACATCAGAATTTACTAATATCCTTTTTTTTAAATAAAAACGTGTAGCAAAGTTATAACTTTTACTTACACAAAACTCTCAGATACCATTATTGGAAAGACCACAAAGCCTACATTTAGTTGGCAACAAAATATATTAAACAAACATAGATGATTTACTTGTGAAAATAAATCTCAGGCCAGCCCTGAGCCTCGTTACAATACCTAAGAGGTTAACATCATAGTCAAATTTATTTGGACTCAAACGTAGCAAATTGGAACTTACATTGTAATGCTTGTTTATGTTACAGAAATGTTTGATGTTATTTCATTGTACAACTAATGATTTACTTGTTCCGATAAGTAAATAAGAGTACTGGAGATAAACCAGCGATTGAAAATAATGTTTACTAAGAGAATAATTTTTTTGGAATGTCACTTTAATTTTAATTGAGATTTAACTATGTACTGGGAAAGTATGTTGTGTCATGCATGTATTCATTGTCACCAAGTTTATTTATAGAATTTCTCTAGTCCCGTACTGCTGAAGCTATGGGTTCAAATATCTACCTAGACTGCAAAAACTTATTCACTACTATTTATTGATCACACAGAATTATTTACCAAGAAAATGTGATAGATTACAAAGCCATTTATTAATTTTTTTACACACTTGGCCAACCAGTTTTGTATTTTTAAATCCCTTAACATTAGCAGTTAGCAATTATTTTGAATGATGCTTTCATGAAACTTCAAGTTTTGATCCACACTTATAACTACATTTCCAGTCTGGAGCCATATAATTAGTTCGTGAATATTAGTTGCAGTGTGCAATAATATGCCATAAATTTGTTTTCCTTGAAAAAAAAAATATTTTCTATGAAAACTTACGTGAATCATTTAAGCGCAAAAGTTTTTTTTTTTTTACTGACCATAAAAATTTTTGTCAATTTCATATTTCCAGGGATGGAATTGATGAAGGTATTCGCTGGTTGGTGGATTGTATTAAGAGAAATAGTGAAGTGAGGCCACCAAGAAATCAAGATGAGACATAACATTTCCTCAAGTTGCTTTAACTACAAACTGTCAAGCCAAGCTGTGAGTATGATAAACTTTGTGGAGTGGTTTATAATTCAGTAAAGTTGTTGAAGTGCTTCCTTATTTTTTTAATTTTTTAGTTTTGTATAAATGTGTATCCATAATTTTGTATTTACATGTTTCAGTTATGATTAAATTTGTCTGTTAAAACATTTAGAAATCTTTGGGCTCGCATAAGCATACACAATTAATATTTGTGTTAATTCTCATCCATTCACATTAAAATTGAATCGCTGAGTGGAAAAAGGAAGAGATTCCGTAACAGAGAAAAACACATATTTGTGTTTCATACCTATCCTGTGAAATTTACATGAATGTGGTTCATTGGGTGTTTGTAGCTAATAAAATAAGGAAACTGGCACCATTGTAAAAAAATTGGTATTTCAATATTTAGGTTCAATTAATTTGATATCAATACCTTGGAAAAATATGGAATCTCTTCCTTTTTCCAATCAGTGGTTCAATTGTTTTTGTGGTGGAGGTGGTTATAATATTGCAGGAAAATACTGGATCAAATTCTTTGAAAGTTTCAAATTTCAGAAAGTTTAGAACTATGAGAAAACATAAACTTACATTGTACCGTTCAAATTTTAGAAACCCAAGTATTCACATTTTACAGTGGGGCTTGATGGTGATTTTGACTCACAACAGAAGGATGATCCACATTTTGCGCAGAAGTGCATTTTGCCATAAAGGTGACGTTCCGTGGAGGAACTTACGTTTTGTTAAGGCTTAAGTGATTTACTGTGCCGCTGCATGCAACGTGCCCAGTCGCTATGATGTCCTGTTCCACACTAACTACTCCTGACTCGGCTGACCAACATGACAATCCAAAAAATCCCAAGTCAGGTAGCAAAAATGTTTTTTGTACACAGTTATCTCATATTTACACTGCTCACCAAACATCCGACCCCCTTGAAATACTGTAACTTATTTCAAAACGTTCAAGGGAGTGGGCACAACTTTACAACAGGACAGGTAAACAGTCCCTGCGTTGTATGGAGTTCCACGACACTCACTACTACGTCTGCCCCGGGGAAAACTTTCACCATGCAGCCCAGCCACCAGCGAAGCGGAGGTGTTGTGGGTTCCTGGATCAACACTGATGTGCCAGGGTCTACATTAGCAGAGCTTTTGTTCCACTTTCCTCAAACCTGGAGTTGATGCAGGTAATCTTGGTTCAATCGACACCAGAAGTCTTGATGGATTTTCTGCAGAAGGTTCCACCTTGATAATCGGTTAGGGGCGACTGTCGTGAAATCCTCAGCTGGAACTGATTGGGCAGGTCCCAACGTCAGAAAATGGTTTGGTGTTAGAGGCGTGAGATCGCTGGGGTCCGAGGACAGGGCTGATAACGGGCAAGAATTCTACACTGCTTCCACCTGTGTGAGAACGGTGTAAAACTCTTTGTACGTCAAGAGTTGAGTCCCCACACCTTTCGCAGGTGTGCCTTGATGGATTTCACCCCTGCTTCCCACAAACCTCCAAAGTGAGCAGCCACCGGGTGGGGGGGGGGGGGGTGAAATGCCACTCAATCTCGGCATTGTATAGTGATCGCTGAATCTCCGAATGGTTGGTGTGGTCCGACAAGAAGTCATACAGCTCCTTGAGTTTTCTGCCCGTCCCCACAAAGTTGGTTCCGCAGTCGCTGAACAGTTCTGGGCAACATCCATGGTGGGCCTCGAACCTCCAGAATGCGGCCAAGAACGCTGCAATCGCCAAATCAGAGACCAATTCTAGATGAAGGGCTTTTGTGACGAAACACACAAACAGGCACAAATAATCCTTCTACGACTTCGGCTTCCGCATTTTGTTCATTCTGGTGGTGAAAAGTCCTGCATAATCCACACCAGTTTTCAAGACTGGTTTGGCAGGGGTGATTCGCTCTGCTGATAAACCCGCCATCATGAGTGCTGCAGGCGTGGGTCGACACCGAAAACACGTCATTCATGGAAGCAGCCGTCATCTAACCACATCTCTTCTGTTAATCATCCAAAAATCCTGCTGTGTCACAGACAACAGATGTTGCGGCCCTGAATGAAGCAACTCGCCATGTAGTTGATCTATGATCAGTTCCACCAAACAACTCCTCCTCGGGAGTAGTATGGGGTGCTTCTGGTTGTAGGGAAGGGCTGCTGCCTGGAGTCATCCACCCACCCGTAGGACCTCAGTCTCATCGACAAAGGGGTTCAGTTTCTTCAAGTCAGGTGGACACGTACCCTTCTTAATGGTGGTAATCTTTGTGTGGAACTCCACGCGCTGTGTTTTTTTTTACCCAGAACATATATGCTTCATGCAATTCCTTTACAGTGGGAGATCCTGTAACTCTCAACTTTGCTGGCCTATTCAATGCCATAAAATTCTGACAATAGATGGATATACGTTTGATTTTGTTCAGGGACAAAAACTTACTCAGAATTGATAGTCCACGTGAGCCATTGTTCCCAGCAGTGAAACCATGGCGTGCTGTTAAGCAACATAGCTGTCTTGAAGGCTTGGTTGACCTTCAGGTTCGCTGAGTGGTTGCCATCCTTCTGAGCTGTCACTCAGCCAGGCCGGTCCTATCCACCAAAGGGGATGGTTTATTAGAGGGGAAAGCATCAGACATCTCAACGCATAGTCAGCTGGAACATGATGCCACCATTCCGGTGGGGTGTGAGCCTGAATCTCCCCCACTCTATTGGCTACAAATGTCTTCCAGTGATGAGACGTTGACCTGATCCATGCTAACGCCACCATTGAGTCAGTCCAGGTGTACACATCATTAACAACGAACTTGGAGTCAAACACTGTCAGTATATAGTGAATGGTTTTCGCCAGCAACAGTGTCCAGCAGAACTCGAGACGGAGAAGAGTGACCTTTTTAGTGGGAGCTGCCTTTGTCCTAGCCATCAGAAGGTGCATTGTTTCTGGGCCCTTCCAAAGGGATCACACGAAGGTATACCACAGCAGCGTATCCTTTCTCCGAATTGTCCGCAAAGCCATGCAGCTCCACTCTGCCGTCCGGTGAGCTAAGTAGAGGCGATCTGGGAATGGTGACCTGTTCGACACAGGAAATCTCTTGCCTCCACTGCATCCAAGTTGTCTTCATAGCATTTGGTAGTTCTTCATCCCAACCGATGCCTGTCAGCCAGAGCTGTTGTATGAGATACTAAGCTAACAACACCATGGGGCCAACCTATCCAGCTGGTCAAAGATGTGCGCCAAATCCGACAGAATCCCCCTTTTCGTCAGAGGTCGGTCTGTGGGATGCACCTAGTAGGGGAAGACATCTCTACTTGGGACCCAGTGTAGACCCAGCACCTTCAGTGGCAAAATTGTTATCAGCATCGTTAAACAGATGGTTGATTGAAGGGTCTGGCTGTGATTACTGTAGTGTAGCCAAAAACTCCAGACTGTTGCTCGCAAACTTCCTCACACAAAAGACTCCGGCTTGTAACATACCAACTAATTCCTGCTGCAGGGCCCAGGCTTCTGGCACCGAGTCTGCACCAGTCACAACATCGTCCACATATATATCAGTCTCTAGCACTTTAGCAGCATTAGGAAAACTACTCCTCTCATCTTCAGCCGGCAGTCGAAGGGTACGAAGTGCCAGAAAAAGGGAGGATGCAATTCCATAGGTGACTATCTTTAACCTATATTCCGTAATGCTGTTTGCTGGGTCAGAGCACCACAGGATGCGTTGATAGTCATGGTGATGTTGATCGACCAGAATTTGTCGATACATCTACTGGATGTCTGCTATAACCACTACCGGGTGAAGGCGAATCCGAAGAATCATATTACTGATGTCCTGCTTTAATTTTTGTCCCACCAACAACATGTCGTTCATGGAATTACCCAAGGATGTCTTGGCGGAGGCATCAAATAGTACTCTCTGTTTTGTAGTGGTACTATCGAACTTCAAGACATAATGGTGGATGATATAATGTGCTGAAGTCCTATTAGCTTCTGCATCTGGTATTTCTTGTATGTGGTCTAAGGTGAGATAATCCATCATTAAGTTATTATACAAACACTTAGCTTGTGGATTTTGTGTCAGTTGCTGTTCCAGATGATGCAGTCTTCGCAAAGCACGTGACCTTGACTGTCCCAGCTCGGGGTGTGTGAACTTGAATGGAAGTGATACGACATACCGTCCATCGGGCTTTCGTCTGTGTGTTTGCTGAAAGAAAGATTCACACTGCGCTTCCTCAGGTGTGACTACAGCTGTATTAGGTACTTCCTCCAATTCCCTGAACTTCTTCAAACTGTCCTCCAATGGCATCCCAGATGTGTGGAGGCATGTACTTGCCAGAGAAGTAACAGCTGCCCTAACTGCATCGATCTTCCCAATCACCAGCCGTCCAAAAAATTGAGTCCAACGCTCCTTGGTCACTGTCCAGCCATCCCCCAGATAGTACCAAAGGGAATAGCTAATCTCCTAATAGTAAATCAATACCCCGTGGAGTTCCAAAGTGATGATCTGCCTATTTGAGATTTGATAAGTACTTCCACTTGGTGATACATAAATTTGTTGTTGGTAGCTTTTCACTGATCTTTTTCAGCACTAAGTTTCAATGCTAAACGGCTGGGTTTGGTTTTCGATCTGCTGTATCTGACAAGTTGCAGCACCCTTCACATCCGCCACCGGAACACCTCAAGGCCTTGCACTGGTCGGGAGCACCTATGACGGGGTACTCCAAGTCGTTGAAGACAGCTGCTGGTAATAAAGTTTACCTGGCTGCCTGAGTCCAATAATGTCCGACATGTCTGGAGGTTACCCGAACAGTCTCTCACTCCGATATTCGCAGTTGCCAACAGTACAACCAAGGCAGATGCTGTGCTGGTTAATGAGGTTGCCAAGTCCTGTTGCCCACCGACCTGGTCTGGGCTCCCTTCTTTGCGGAATGGGTTGCAGTCTTCGAAATGGAGTAATGTATGATGTCTCCCATTACATGTTCTGCAGTTCCTCCTAGATAAGCAGTCTTTATACTGATGAGATGGTCGTAGGCAGTTGAGGCACAGATTGCATTGCTTAGCCAGGTTAAAGTGCTCCTGTGTTGACTTAGACACCAATTGCGGACACTTAAGGAGTAAATGACGTTCCTTGCACACATAACATGCTGACCAATCTTCGCTCGTGTGACCCAGTTAAGAATGTGTTGCTTGGGAACTGAATAACTTCATGTGCGATGGCTGGTTGATCTTCTGGGTGGGTCTTGACTTCTGGCCTCCACCTAAGGTCTCCCACATCCTCTGTCTTCCTTCCAGAAATGTGAGAAACTGCTCCAGGGTTGGCAAATGATTTCTGTCAGTGAAGATCAGCCCTGTTTTCTTGTACCGTAGACAATAGTTGGACCAGCCTGGCTGAGTTCCCAGTCACTGGAGGTGCGCTGACTAGTGCCTTTGTCTTTTTGCCGCACGTCTCCAAAAGTCGCTCCGAACCACGGCTGCTTGCTACCTGAATCCACTTGCTCCTGTGAATTACCAACGATGAATGACTCCTGACCCGTTCACGCTGAAACTGTTCACTGCGGGCAAAAATGTCACGACCCGTGCCGTGAACAATTACACTGACCCGTTCATGCCCCCGCTGTGTCCTTTGTCCTTTCTGCGGTGTTGCCTATACCGGTGCAATGGCCGCCCGCACAATAAAACAACAGTTCAGTTTTACCTTGGTTTTTTGCGGAACTTCCTACTAGGCCTACTGCCACTTCTCTGATATTATTTCCGCCGGTACAACAAACTTGACAGGGAAGCCCGGTAACAACCGTAATTACCGGTGTCCTAAGCTGTTATGATCGTCCCGCAACGCGTACTCACACAACTGTTGATTCACCTACATGTAATTCTGGACCTGTTGCCATCCGTACTACCGAATAATACGTCTGCACTGATCCGACCCGGAGGACCAAAATGTTCCATGGAGAAACTTACGTTTTGTTGGAACTTGAGTGATTTATTTTGCCGCAGCACGCAAGGCGCCCGGCCACCATGATGTCCTGTTCCATACTAACTCCTGACTTGGCTGACCAACATGACAAAAAAAATCCCAAGTCACGTAGAAAAAATTTTGGCTGTACACAGTTATCTCGTATTTACACTGCTCACCAAACATGTGGCTTCCTTGGGCGAAGAGTAGAAGAGTAATACCGGCCTTCTCTTCGCCTGAGGAAGCCACCTTATGGTGAAATAGGCTTCCGTGCAAAATATGTGTCATCCGGTTGTGTGTCACTATCAAGCCTCACTGTACCATGTGAGTACTTGTGTTTCAATAATTTGAAATTGTAATTAGTTGAATGGCAGCCTTTGTGTCTCCCTATAAATTATATTGTATCTTATTAGTATTGTAAGTTGATATATGTATTTTTAAAATATGCAATGTCTCTCATTTATACACATGGGGATTACACTGTTATAATTTTTCTGATATGTGTTTATTAAATGTTGCACAAGTACAAGTGTATAAGTTGTGAGGAAAATACCATATAACGAGGTCTTTGTACTGAGTTATATTCACAGTTATGGCTGTCTCTATTGTAGGTGCTGTTAAGGACAGTGCGCTTGTACTAGTTTTATTACAGTATTAAGAGCCCTCTATAGCTGGAGCATGAACATTGTTGCAATGTGTTAGGAGAAAATTTTTAAGAGATACTACACATCATGCATTCAGTATATTTATTTACGAAGAGATAACACATTTAAATGATGCTTCTTTGTTTTTGTTTTCTAGATATTATTCTTAGAAACATGGTTTTGAGGCACCTCAAAATTGCTGAAAACTGCTTTTTCTGACTGTTGTCATGTAAAAAATACTAAACGGAATTGTAAAATCAAAAATAGAGAAGCATACGCTGGACTTGACTACACTTTTTCTGTAAATAAAATAGTAGGGTCACAGCGTAGTCCTGTAGGAAGAAGTTAACGACCAAAACACTGCACACCATTTTCGTGCCCTGCGCATAAAGGCAACACGGTTGTTGATGCACGAGGCAATCTAGCTCTTATCGCGTACCTGTTTCTGTATGTCAGTCAAACGCGGCATCTAGCACATGTTGTATAAGACTTACAGGAGTTGTGTGCAGTCTTACTCGTGTTTTTTATTCAGACCTTTGCTTTTCAGCTTGTGAAGAGGTTATTATGCTGAAATATTTCTAAATATAAGTTTACACCTATTTCCACTTGAAGCTGACATATAAATCAACAGCAGGAAAGCTTAGGGTATTTTTTCTGGAATTTTTGGTTTACTCTTGGCAACTGTAAGAGTAAAAGAAAACACAAGTACAGCATGATGATATAAAATAAAATCACAATTTATTTAAATGTTTAATGCAGTGAAATACTTTATGAACAAACATACTTTTAAGCTGTAGCTATGTGTGTTAGCTTACATATCATATTACGTTACTGATCAATTGTATGTACATGTTTTATTAAAAGGGGATTGTGAATGTGATATCACATCCAGATCCAAAATGTGACTGTGATTTTTTTTCAATGCTGCAGAGTCTGAGATGTGTTTGATCCCACATGTTGCTGCAATATTTGCTTGAACCTGGCTCAATGTTGCACTAATGAATGACTGCCAGGGTAAGCAGCAATCATGCCACGTGACCAACATACACACTGAAACCATATGCAGGTATACTTTCTTCGGACATGGCTCGTATATTTGAATTTCACTGTGTTGTAGTATGTCCTTATTGTACATTTTAAGGCCTTTTCAGACAATTTGTGACAATCTGTTTCAACAAGAAATGATTTTAGTCATCTATGAGGCTCAGAATAGAAAATAGCTGTTTTGCTTCTTCATTTCCAGACAGCATTATACTTGAATACAGTATTACAAACATAGATAAAATCAAATTAAAACACAAGTTTTGAATACTGGTTGCAGCTATTACGTGTTTTTGTGAGTAATGCCTGTATTTCTTATGTATTGTAACACCCCTTTATAACAACCACCTCTCTATAACAACCCTTTCCTCAAGAACCATGGGGTTTTAAACCTCTTTATAAAGAATTCTAGGGAACCATGAGGAGTCTTTGTAGAGAGGTGTTATTATATCTGAAGTAAGTATATCTGTGGGGAGTGTAAATGTATTGTGAACAATTATATGCAGTGGCTATTAATTTGTCTAGTTCTGTTTAAATTATTTCCATATTATAAAATTTTGTATGTACAGTATTTACTTGCAAACAGAAACTATAATAATAATAATAATAACAATAATAATAATAATAATATATAGGCTACTCAAATCATAAATGCTAAAAGGCAAAACTCATGAGGCTTTCCTTTCACAGAATCTAACTTTAATATCCCAAATATTTTAACTTTATTATGTCGTGTTTGTACATATTTTATGAAACAAGCATGCTTGTTCTGTGCAACAGAAAGTACACCTACAGATGGTTTGCGATAAAGTCAGCACTTTTGAAACCTTAGTTCTTTTTCCTTTTCAAGTCATTTATCCTTTTTTGCCTCTTTTTACTATAAATAATTAAACCTAAGTAACAATAAAAGTGTATAGATTGTACGACACTCAAAAACTAATGCCTGAGGCCACAATAAATACTATTTTTTATAATTAATCTTGACAGCAAAGTTTTCAAAAGTGCACAGCCTATCGCAATCTACCTGTAGTTGTGTTCTTGCTATGTACTGTACAGTGTTACTAGTTTATTTTTCACTTGTAAATTTTTGGCTAATACAGTTTGAGACTTGAGTAATATTGTGAGGAAACGTCTCTCTGTAATTTCAAACTGTTGTTTTAAGTACTATTATATGATGTGATATTAGTCTTGTAAATACATACACCACATTTTCTTATATTGAGGTAGAGAAAGCATGAGAATGAAAGAGTGAGAAATAAAATAAAATTATGTATGAAATCTGTACTTAGCAACAAAATACTTCAGTAAACTTTTGGAATAAATAGTTTTTTTAGATGGTTCTCTTTTTATGATTGCCTGATTATTTTTTTTTTATCTTTACATGTTACTGTTTGGTAAAAATTTTCCAAACCTATTTTTCTGTGTGTAAAATAATTTTATTTAGTCATTGGGTACTCTGCTGTATGTTGGGACGAAAAAGGTGAAACCTGGGATCTCACCCGGGCCTTGTAAATTTTTTGTGTGTAATTTGTAAATGAAAACCAGTAATCTCATTACTTCTGCACTCTTACATCAACTAGGCAGAATTAAAGAGTATGCTAACTGTATAGGCTGCCATTGAGTTGGCAGTTTACAATTTTGTTGTATGTAAATGGATAGTACAGTAATGTGATTGTAGCGCTTGAATATTCCTGGCATAAATATTTGCTTGGGGCCTTTTGGGCGTCCTGTAGCGAGCGTGGATATAGTGAGAATTTGTTTATAATGAGGTCTTTGAAATTCGTAATAAAGTAAAATCTCTCTATAGCAATGCTCATTACAGTGAAGATTGAACTGGCAACAATGACATCTCGTTATAACGATACTTTACTGTACTAGAAATTAAAATTAAAAATTCTAAACAAAAAATTAACTTGAACTACTAATGAAGGTTTGAAAGAAGTAAATTTTATGGGTCAGTTTTATTTCTTTTATATAGTGTTTGGACTCATTTTACGGAGAATTATTTTTAAGCAACTTTTCTAAATAACTTTTTCTTGTATTTTACTTAATTTGTGATTTTAAAAATTTTACGTCGGCGATGAATTTTTCTCGTCTTGGATGTGATTCACCTGGCAGGTCAAAGTTCAGGTGCTTGTAGGCATGTAGAGGGGCGTGCAGGCGTGCATCTCGATCAGCAAGCCCTTGTTCTAGCATCGTGGGTGGTAGTCCTGTGTGCAACTGAGCACTGGAAAGGTAGTGCTGTGCAGAACTATGTGGGCAATTTGATGATGCAGCATGTCCCCAATTAAATTAAATAATGAATATTTTGTGATTACTATTGGATGTTAAACTGTTGTTTAATTTTGTTAGGATCTGTGTAACCTAAATTCCTTTCTTTATAAATGTCAGTTGACCATTTTTCAAAATAAGTTTGATCCTACTGTATCACTCCGCCATGTGGCTTCAACATTGCACTTTCGCCACAAGAGAAGGCAGTATTGAAAAGAGGACAAGGCGATAGACGCGATAAGGAAGTGGGGCTGCGCAGGGAAACCAAGACGGCGCTGGCATAATTAGAGACACTCCTTTGTCTGTCATTCATCTTTATACAAGTTACTAGAGGTAGTTTGAGGCATAGTAGTAATTTTGGAAGTATGTCGGGAAGAAACGACACGTAACTTGTGGAAGTAGTAGCCTCGAATATAATCATTCTGTAGTAAGATCACTGGCACTTTTAGATGAATATCCTGCTTTGGGTTTGAATAGCTTTGAAGAAAAGAAACAAACTTTAGTATTTTAGCAATTTTGTGGCAAATTTGCGGTTGTTTGTGGGGAAGTTTTGGTCTGGTTGTTTATTTTAAAGAAATCGTAAGTTTGTTTTGGAACTGGTATAAAGTTGTATCCCGGTGCCGGAGAGTTGTAAAATGTAATTTGGAAAAACTTTGAAAATATAGAGAAGTGCGGATCAACAAGTCTTTTAGCAATTGTTATCTGTGGGGAAGTATCCCATTCACTTACTTCTGAATAACGACGTAAAAACTTAAGTAATCTCTCCGCTGAGTGTCGTGGGCAGTTTAATTCAGACACCGCTACGCCAACAGCAATTCTACAGATGTGACCTTCAACCGCTTCAAAGTATTTCAATTTAAATCTAAACTTACAGGCTATGTGCCTTATTCAGTATAGCTTTATCAGGTGTTCGGGATGATACAACAGGATTCAATAACTTAGTAATTGGGAACATGAGTAATTGAAATTCAGTTTTCAAAATTGAAATATAAAATACAGTTGGAAATTTCAAATTATAGTTTTTTGTTTATTGTCCTGGCTTGCTTGGTTTCAAATTGACCACGGTAGAATTTAAATTATTTTTGGTTGATACAACCTTTTCTTGTATTTTTCTTACTTTTCAATTTTTGGCAGTTTTTAATAATTTATAAATTATATTGGTGAAGTGAGTAACTTCTTGTGTTACAATCTTCTCCAGGCTGTAGGATTTCTGGTTATGTTGTGGTTGATTGCCTGCTTCATAGAATTTCATCATGGCGTAGTTTTTCGATTCACATTGTTGAACCTTTTCACTGGGTTGCTTAGGGTATTGCGCAGGAAATGTAGTTCCGTTGATGTGCATAGTTCATCCCCAATTAATGTATTTGTGTCTGTATTCTTTATTAATTTCTTGTAAAAACTATAGATTCAATATTTGAAACTTTTTGTTATGCGTTTTAAATGTAATATTTGTCGTTGCTAGTAGATTTGGCTCTTGTATCACTCCGCTGAGGGGTACCTTAATTACCATGACCGTCCAGGATTTAACAGTCGTGTTGGTGAGGTGGGCAAGGAAGCCCCGAGTGCATTGGCATGTTAAACATGTATAAATAGTCCATAGTTAGGGACCCCTGATTTTCGCAGAAATAATTTTGCAACACTTTGTTTAAATTAATTGGCAGTGTGTCTTTGTGTGGAGGTGTCACTTATTTGATTGCACCAATCAGAACAAGGTAACAGTGACACCAAACATCTGTGATAAGCAAGTAGAACCCCAAGACGCTGAGAGTTAAAAACATTGAATCATTGACTTTGAAGTAGAGCTGCAGGTGTGCTCGTAATGCACTGAAACAAACAGGGACAAAATTATTTTTGCGACAATCAGGGATCTGTAAACATAGTTGATTATAATATTTGAGTTTACGGAATAGTTGAGGCGATGGTTCTTGTGGAGATGAAAGAGGAAAGCAAATCCCAGTAGTGTATTATTTATTTATCTTAGTTTTGTCTCTCTCGTCAATCAGTTATCAAATAACAGCTTGAACTTTAACCATTTAAGCTCAAGGGCAAACTAAAGGAAATCATGGTAGCTAAGCATTGCTTGAGAGGTTTAGTATTTAAAAGAAAATTGCAGTTGTTATGGACGACTGGTGTCGGATGTTGTGAAACGTAATCTACCACTTTTAATTAAATCTTCTGAAAATATATGTTACAATTGATGAATTTACAAGTTTCTCTGTAAAAGTTGACCCTGACCGATTGGTGGGTGGACATGATGAATGCAACACAACCTCAACATGAAATGATGCGACTGTAGCAATATGCGTCACACAATGTACTGTATTACATTTTTGCAATTTGCACTGTTATTGACACAACTTCTCTTTTGTTATACCTTTTAATGTTCCTATGAAGTCAATGAAAGTTTGATATTTTGTGTGTTGCCTTTTCATATTGTAAATAAGTTAAATGTGCATTGAAATATAAAATCTATATATGTAGTGTTACCTATTGTATTATACATCATAGTCAATGCTCTGATGGTTACATCAGATGTAAGGTTCTTAATTAATGATATAACTTTGGGAACTCTGGAAGTGTTACACAACAAATTGTAAACCAACCTTTCAACAGTTATTTAAAATTACATATGTTTTGGAGATTATATGCCGTTCGGAATAAAGTGAACACTAAAGATTTAACCTTTGAAAAAAATCACTAGCCGTTACTGCATATAAGTCACCATTAACAACAGTTACATTATTGTTTGTATGGTTGGTAGCGAATAACTGCGTGTAGTTCCGTATATTTTATTATTTGAATACAGCATTAGTGAAACAACATCAATTGCGAACGACCTCTCTGTATTTAATATACTTTAAAATATTTATTTAAGTTCTTACTGACATACCTACTGACTGTACAATTCTATTTAATTAGCGGCAGCCCAAAGTGACGCTACCGAGTCGATTATCGTTGGCTCACGCCGCTAACGCTTCGCGCCACAGATGTAGTATAAAATTTCACCGACAGATGGCATCAGAGTTAGGTTTTCGCCGTTTGGAAGCGAATTGCGTCATTCGGTTTGTTTGTCCGTTATGTAATGAATATCGGTTTCTGAAAAACACATATAAAAGTATTAGAAGTGACTGTTCATGAATATCATTGCTAAATTATGTGAAGTCATTAGTAATGTAAGTTGTTATGTTTTATGATCGCCAGCCTGAGTATCTGGAAATAGAAACAGTATTTTTTCCCCTGTTTCACACATTAAGAAAATACGTTATTTATTGTTTCTCTTTACGTGCGTCG
>PNEQ01058180.1:0-24686 GCA_003012365.1 Medauroidea extradentata | reverse complement strand
TGTTTTATGATCGCCAGCCTGAGTATCTGGAAATAGAAACAGCATTTTTTCCCCTGTTTCACACATTAAGAAAATACGTTATTTATTGTTTCTCTTTACGTGCGTCGTCGTCGTTCATTACAGTATGCTTGAATTCTTGAGTTGCGTGTGTCGTGTGTGTTTTTAGTGGCGGTTTTGATTTAAAAGTTAGAATATACTGTGCATGCATTTACGAGATTCGTAACGGTAATATCGCCGTTAGAGTAGACGCAGAGAAACCAGTGTTATAAGACGTTTACTAGCAGGTATTTATAACTAAGATTATTACTGAGTATAGCACATATTTAACACCCGTGCATTTGATGAGTACATATTGTAGATAAAATTTATCGGAGCACTGTAACGTAAATGTAAATATTGTACAAGACTATGTAAATAAAAGCACGTGGCAATGTTGATGTTTACATGTAGCGGAAATATACAAACTGGCAGAAAATAGAAATTAATCAGGGCTTTTTTGAGTGCTCACTTTATTCCGAATCACCTATAACAACGCCATATATCGGCGTGCTTGTAGCAACCACGAGGGGGGGGGGGAGGTGAGTTGCTGTCTTCCGTGGTTTCCCAACGCTGACCTGATTGCCGCTCTGACGTCTTGCTGTCCGGCTTGCCAGGCAATATTGCAACATTACCCCCCAATTTTCGAAGAAGATCCGTCCCTGGATCTTTAGGCCGGTCCGAGATTGATGAGAAAGTTGGACTCAAATCTGGATTTTTTTCTGGCAGTGGGAATATGGATAAGGTGGTTAAACTCTTCCATGTGGATAGGAATTACTTGTATGGACTAACTAGAGAAAGACGGATAACTAAGGTGAAGGAACTGCCTCCTTGACGTTGACAGTCTGTATACAAGTATCAGCTGTACTCTGCTGAACTAAGGTTGGCCGGTGTGTACTTGAACTTGTGCAAGGCGTGCATAATTCTTCCACACGACCGCGGCAGACAAGAGTGTGGTATCGCGAATCGCGCCAGCTGTACTAAACGTTTAGTATATCTGTGGCAACTAATTTGAAAACTATCCATTAGAAGCTATAGTCTCATATTACATATAAGTTATAAAAAGGCAAAGTATTAGAATTAACATTATTAATTGGCAAATAATAATAATTGAAAACAATACCGCTCCCCTCTTACAAATGGAGTATTATGATTACAATAGGTTTGCTGAAACAGAATATACTATTATAAAACAATAAATTACAAGATTACACATGGTTATATAATACTAACTACTACCTAATAACATTTTTTTTTTGTGTACAGTTTGTCTTATCTTTTTTGTTTTATAAATACTTAAATTTGGAGGGCCATGGCGTAGGATTTGGACATAGAATAAGAAGGGAAGTTGAAATTTAGAAGTACATGTAAAAATTATCATATTGTGAATCAAATCTGAATAATTAAATTAAACATAATATTTGCAGCTGCATTCTAACCCCTAAATTTCAACTCTGTTGGGATCGGAATACAGGAAAACTTACGCTATTTGAATTCAACTACGTATACCTGATAACTAGTAATTACAATTAGCTTTTCTCTAAAATATGAATTTTTCTGTAAGTGTACATAAATATAGTTTCTTTTGCACATTAAATTCAAATTGACACTTCTATGATCTTTTTATAGTAATTTATATCCATTGAATAAAACTTATAACCTATAGTAATCCTAGTAATAAATACTTGCGAGTTAACGTCTTTTAATACTGGTTTCTGTGCATCGACTCTAATTTATACGACCCGCACTATTGCCGTTACGAATCTCGTAAATATTTACACATTAAAATCGAATTTGTAACTGAAAACTTCCACAAAAAAAACACGACATAATTACACACGCAATTTAAGAATTCAAATTGAGTTCAGTTATACTGCCACGAACTAGGACGCGCTCAACAAAAACAACGTATTAACTTAGGGTGAGAAAAAAAATGCTGTTTCTAAATCAAGATACTCATGTTGGCGATCGTGACACATAACAACTTTCATATTACCGATAAGAAAAGTAATTTCTAATACTTTTGAATGTGTTCAGTCAGAAACTCATATTTATTGCACAACGGTCAAACACAACTCTTCCAAGCTAAGCGGCGAAAACCTAACACTGATGCCAACTGTCGGTAGAATTTTGAACTACGTCAGAACGCGGAGCGCTAGACGCTATTCGATAACGACTGTTGAAGTTGAACGGCCCGTATGCATCACTTTCTGCTGGCGCTTATTAAATACAATTATACAGTCATTAGTTATGTCAATAATATCATAAGTAAATATTCTAATATATATTAAATAGGGAGATGTCGATTCCACTTTATTTTCTTTCATAATGTTGTATTTATGTACAAAATACCCGGAACCACATGCGATAATTCGCTGCCAACTGTACAAGGAATAATGTAACTGTTTTCAATGTTGAATTATATGCAGCAACGGCTAGTGAAAAGTGCTCACTTTATCGCGAAAAAAAAAAAAATATATATATATATATATATATCTATAACAGTAGGGACCTAACTTAACATGGCACAATTTGAGTGGTGCTTCTGTTCGTATGGAGGTACGTTAAAGGATTTTTGTATATTCAGGATGTCGACAAAAAACCTCGTAATTAGCACACCACGCAAATAATGGGCTAAAAATTGGAGACGAAAATGTTGTACGATGACATTTTACGTGCACAATGTGACAACATAGATAGCACTGTAGTTAGTCCGCTCTTGCGCTCCACATATAGCTTACTTATCGTAATACTACTGTCCTTATCTGCATAAAATTGGTGCAGGTTCAAATCCCGAACAGTTCAAACATGATTCTACGTTTTCTCGACGTAACATACACTTTAAACTGAGCACTCATCGACATTTATGATAACCGAAACCTGTACTTTACAGGTGTCAAAGGCGGTAAGTTTTCAGCGTGGGGAACGACTACACTAGTTTTTAGTTTCATGATAATTTTCATATTGAAAATATTAAAGACGAATACAAAATAGCCGAAAGAATAATTTAAGCAGTGCTCACTTTATCTTGAACAGTCTTTATAATAATACATGGACGTGGAGCCCAAGAGTGAAGTATTACCACATTGTGCACGTAACATATTGTCGTTCCACATTTTGCTACTTTCATCTTCAATTCAGCCCAGCATTCGCGTGGTCTGCTTATTATGGGGTCATTACTGGACATCCTCTAACTGGCAGCAAGTGATCTTTGCATGTGTATATCGTGTTGTTGGGTTGTAATGTGTATCAATGTTTGGTTTGCATCTCGCTGGTCGGAATCATGTGTGTGCAAGACTCGCGCGGGTACTGTCTCTTCCTGGGAGGGTGAGGAAGAAGGGGTTGGGTTGATGACTTGTGTCCCCGGGGAGAAGCATTGTACTCGCACGCAGTAATCTTGGCGTTGCGCCCGCGTCTTCCAGCAGCTAATCTGCCGGAATCCAACCCTCCTTCACCACCCACCACCAGCGCCAGCTGCTTTGTGCCTCTGCTGCCACCACACTCACGTTACATCCCCTGGCTCGAAAATGTCACAGACGCCTTCTCTACACCGATCTACATTCTAAATAGCTACATGTTGAATATATATAGCTACACGTGAAATATTTATTTCAACCAATGCGGTAAAATAGTTACATTGAATGACCACAAGCGGAAGTGGGTTTTCTTATTTTACATCGTGGACTGCGATATCATCATGGACGGTTATAAGTGGTTTGTGATAAAGAAACTCTAGTTACGTTTTGCCTTTCAGATAATTGGCATTTTCTACAACTTTTTTTTTATAAAAACAAATCTTCCTAAGGAACAATTATACAGGTGTCCAAAACAACCGCCTAATAAACACACCAATCGAATCCTGCGCTAAATTGGAGGCGAAAATGTTAGTGGCAAAATGTTGTACGATGACATTTTATTTTCACAGTGTGGCAACATAGCACTGTACGTACTCCCTTCTTGCGCTCCACAGAGATCTTGCTTACCTTACTACTACTGTTTGATCTGCGTATTTTTGGTCCAGGTTAAAATCCTGAGCAGTTCAAACATGATTCTATGTTTACTTGACATACATTAAATAATACCTGATCGTGGAGCGCAAGAGGGACTATCTCCGTGCAGTGTTGCCACATTGCGCATCTAAAATCACGTACATTATTTTCTTACATTTTCGTCTCCAATTTAGCCCAGGACTAGCGTGGTGTGCCTATTATGCGTTTGTTTCTGACATCCTGCATGTACATGTCGTAGGGAACTCAAAAGTCAACTTCTGAAGTTACAATGAAAAATATTTTAAAATTATTATTCTAGACGATATGTTCTTCCAAAGTCCTCAGTTTCTCGCAAACCACTTACACACATGACGTTACTGGACAAAATCTGAAAGAGGCATTGGCAGTAAATGATTCAGGGACTATTTTAGCATACACCTGGTATGATTTCGAGAAACGATAGAAAAACGAATTCGTGTTCGATATTTATAATTGCTTTGTTCTAAATTGTAACATTATTGGTGGGAATAATTTTGAATAGATTTGGGAACAGTTTGAAGTATAGGAGTCGATGTGTCAGTTTTTGCCAAAGACTTCGAAAGTCGATCAGTACGTTCCCAAAGAGTATTTGTATTTTTTTTTTTTTTTTTTTTTTTTTTAAGGGGAGAGGGGAATAAAGTCCGAGCGGTACAGTTTTTATTTACATTAACTGGTACTCACAAAATGTATTCGTTAGAATTAGCAATATTTTTACACGCGTTTTTTAATAAGCCAACCATAAACGTAGCATGTATCAGAAGGTTACTTAAATACAAGTCAGAGCAGTGAAAATTAATGGAAAGTGAATACAGTATAGATTTTGTCCTTGAAATTATAGGAAGTTAACGGGTTTCTTGACAACATGCGTCGTTAAATGGTGAACCTCTTCAGAGCAACGCAATTATTGGAATAGAAGTGTGCGATTGTTTTTGCACCTCTGTTAATTTACCACAAGTTAGCGTATCGTAGTGTAGCGGATTACATCCTCCAGAAACGTAACTTAATAACACGGAGGTGGATGTCACAAATGATCCCACCAATTGTAATACTGCAGAACCTCGCCTCCGTTCAAGGCGATTCGGGTTCGCCTTCCGGCGGGGCCAGTCCCCGAACCAATCGTGCTTGACGATGTCACTGTCAGTGGGTTTTCTCGGGGATCTCCCGTTCCCCTTTTTTTTTTCTCATATCGGCGGGACCGCGGTTGGCGCAGCGGGTAAAGCACTCGCCTCCCACCAAGGTGAGCTGGGTTCAATTCCCGGCGAGGTCAGTCCCTGGACATACGCATGTGGGAATCGTGCCGGACGATGTCGCTGGTCGGCGGGTTTTCTCGGGGATGTCCCGTTTCCCACGTCTCTTCATTCCGTCGTCGCTTCATACTCGCACCATGTCACCCCTCACCAGCGCTAAAGACCTAAATGTGAAGTGCGTGTGGTAGGTAAATAAATGCTGAAAACATACATTGATTTCTACGCTTTTTTCGAAGCCAATATGGATAAAATACTCAATGATAATCCTAGATAATGGTATTTGCCAACTTTGAGTAAATATTTATCCAGAATTACTACGCGTGGTTTCTTGCGCTGCAGTTAAATGCACGAGGTTCCGGCGTCAGAGACAGTGCCTCAGAAGTTCGTAACACTGGAAACAATTTTGTTTAAAACGTTGGCTAAAGCTATTGTCTAGAATTGCTATTCGCAAATTGGCTTTAAGAAACCTACAGTTATAAATTAATGCTTTTAGCGTTGAATTATGTACCACGTCGTCTTAAGTGCTGACCAAAATCTTTGCACTTGACTTATCATTCCGGCGCCTCTCCATTGTAGGGTCTTCTATTCCATGTCATCCTTCAGGGAAAATGGCTACATACTGACGCCCAGTAATAAGTTTGCATCCGGGGTGCGATACCCTGGACTAAAGCTATTTACAGCAGGTGGCTCTATTCTTCAGAGGTCCGCTTACCTGTTTTTGAACGGCCATTCAGTGGCGTTAACTCCCAATATACAGATTTGCGGTGGAAAACAAAGTTTCAAAGTAGGGTCGCATGTGTAATTCTTGTTAGACGATGTAGGTAACTTACTGTACTGTTGTGGACATGCGCCATTGCAATATTATGTATTCCCAGAAATATAATGAGACTAAGAAATAACAGCAAAAGAAAAAAAGGTAAACAAGCCTATTTTGGCTGTAATCACGAACACATCCATAAACCAAAACAACAGCACATTAAATATCCCATAAGGAATTAGTCAACAACCAATAATAAGATAAACATCCAAAAATTAAAGTCGAAATACAAAGCAAATAATCCGTAAAAATTTAGGACACCACAATTAAGACAAGCACAAACAAAACGGAGACGAAATGTTGGACACAGAAATTGTGCAGTATTTATAGTCTGCAGCTCGGGTCCTAGCGCTACCAAATACTCAACTTCAGTTTTCACTTTTACTTCACCTAATGACGGGAGCAGATGTGAGCTCCCGAAACGTCGTGTAAGTCGGTCTTTGAAATCTGCTCTGTTCTTTTGTGTCTTAGTTGTTGTATCGTCTAGTCTGTTGTCTGTGACGTCGTCTTTGTTATCCTGTCTTGTGTCCAACATTGTCTTCGTCTCAGTACTATCTGTGCTTGTCTTGTGTCCTAAGTTTTTACAGATTATTTGGTTTGTCTTTCGACTTTTATTTTTGGGCGTTTATTTTCTTTTTCTTTATTAGTTGTTGACTAATTCCTTATGATATTTCATTTTCTGTTTTGGTTTATGGATGTGTTTGTGATTGCAGCCAAACTATTTTTTTTTTTGTTTCGGATTACTGGGACATTGCAATGACGAATGTCCACAAACAGTACAGTACGTTATTATGTCCCATTGCAAGAAACATTCAAAGACAATATGTAGGCATCTCCCGCTTTCCCCGTCCCTTCGTTCCTGCGTTGCTGCATACTCATCGCATTGCTCAACAGTGCTGAAAACCTTGCTGCTGTGTGTTGAACAAATTGCCTATCACTCAAAAGATGGTAATTTATTATTTTGGCAATTACTATTTTCGCGTATTAGAGATACAATATTATTCCAGAGCTATTCAGAGTGGCTAATTTAGCCCTGAATACGGTCTTAGGGGGGGAGGGGGAGGTGATCGTGAGACGAGGTGTAACTCGCTAACTATAGTGGTGAATGTTATTAATGTGGATTCTTCAAACAGAAATAAAAACTTCTGCGTTTCCAAAGTGAAGTTCGAGATTTGTTATTTTATTGAGCACATATGCGGTTAAGTTGGTACAAAATGTGCGTTTCTTTTGTGTAAACAAAAGTTACCAATAGTATATCATATTCAGAACAAATTACAAATAAACTGACCAAGCAACAAATTACACACAGAAGGAAAAAAATGTCCACAAAGAACACCAGCTATAATTTTCAATGCTTCGTCCGATGACCTAATCTGCAGTGACGGCTTGAAGACGTTTCGGCATCGAATTTAATCTACCTACCTCCGGCAAGTGCTGACATCTGTTTGTACCCATTCCTCTTGTTGGATGCATGAAATTATCTTATGTTGATGGGTTGGCGTTTACATTTTTTTCCTTTGTCACACCGCAGATTTTCGGTTGTGCCTAAATTCTGATATTTGGTGTGGAGTTTCGAGGTAATGCATTTTATAGAGTAGCTACTATTCTATGTAGCAACTAGCAAGTAACCTTTCTTTATCGTGGACAGAGAATGGAAACAGAGAAATGATATCCACGCTTTTGATACGAGTATTCAGCTGACAACAGCGTGGATGGCTGGGGAGGGAAATTGTCGTCTGCTCGCCAGTATCGTCTGCTACAGCCTGGCGGCTCAACGAGACGAATCAGCACTCTTGTGAGAGAACCGCCCAACTATGCCAGATTCGACAAGCAGAATGGGCTGAACTTTTCCCTGTACCATGTTACCTCTAGGCTAACATCCTTGCATCATGTCACCCCGTACCAGTGCTAAAGACCTGACAAATATATCTTCACTTCTTCAATAATGCACAGTAAAACTGTAGAGTCACAGTATCTCGCATCTAGAGGCCAGGGTGAGACTTGATGCGCATGCTGTGTCGTCCTTACTGCTTCTGCACGTCTAGGTCTCGAAGCGCAAAGTAATATACTGCTATATTGCCCCTGAAACGTGTTACTTCGAATTTCTGCTATTCTTTTTCTTTTTGACGGAACAAAGTTTATGGCGTTTGTACATACACGAAAAGAAAACATATCCCAGTACGTTTAAAAACTAGAGCACGTGTATTAGAAAAGCTATTTTCGAGCCACTCAGAATGGTTCAAAACGGCTTTTTACAGAATTCAGTGCTTGGGTAAATACTTAACGAATTAAAAATTAAAACCCATCATGCGTTGAACTTTACGCGGTACGTCCACAAATCAAATTACACACACAATACTAAAGCACTGCGTGTTGGTCGAGTGGCGTGCGTGTGGAGGTGATACTGTGTCGCATGTGTGGGTCAGCGGCGTCCTTAGTGCTCGTTGGATGTTGTGCTTCAAAGAAATAAACAAACGCAGCCCATCTAGGCAGTCACCTTAGTGCCAAAAAAAAAAAAGTCCCCGAGGGGAAACTAAACGTCAGTTCAATGTCTCACGCTTAGAGACCTAGAGAGAAGTGCTGATAGAGCAAGATTCGACCTTATTTCCCGCGCGCTTTTTGGTCCTGATAGTACTCGTAGTCTAGTAGCACGGGAATTATATCTGCAACAGCGATATTATTACACGTGTCGAAAACAGAAGGATTGGACTGCATATGCCAGGTGTACTTTTATCTTGATATTTACTGCGCCGCTACCGACACCATGATCATTAAAATCACATGTCTGAACGGCCTTTTAAGATTGCCGTACTCTAAAAATTTACTAACCTAATTTATGTGGAACTCGGACAGAAATGTGTACTGAATTTAGCTACGAACATTCCACCGTTAAAGCTATATGGTCACCGCTTCAAGTCTCATAGTAAATTTGGATCGGAAGGTATCTTTTTAGGAAACTGAACGCCAAAACCCTATTTTAAAAATGAAAATTTTTAAGCCTATTTCATTTCCTTTTTCTCTTTAAAGACATTTTATAGGAATGAAGTCAAACTTGGCGTACCGTTACTGGGAAAGAAATCATATTATCAAACATATTAATACTTATATTAAAAAAAAACCGACTTACAGGATACTAATATTCAAGTCGATCAGACCAGCAGAATTGCTCACTTATGATCTTAAACGGCTGAACAGATTTCCTTGAATCAAAGCTAAAAACACTCTCGATCAAGTCACCTTTGAAGAAAAAAAAAAAGAGGTTCGTTCGTTTAGGAGCTGCGATGCCACAGACACACACACAGAGACGCCAAACTTATAGCACCCCTCTTTTTGCGTCGGGGGTTAAATACTTATTTACTGAGGTACCTACCGGTATTCGGGCGAACACTGATTTTACAGTAGTCGTGCTAGCGACTCTCAGTTCAAGCAGTTCTACTGAGATATTGCAGCGCCTTGTGCGTAAGAGCTAGGGAGCTCTAGGTATATAACTTACCCGTCAACGACCTCCTAATCGTTCCTCTTCTGGGTCTCCTACAGAAAATATCCATGTAGACGGCCACTTACGGTTTTACGGGACCGGCCTGGTTGTATGCAGATAGCGTGTTGAAAATATAAGCACGGAAGCGCAGTGCAGGCACGAACTCCAGGTAGTGTATCGTTGAACATTTCGTTCGTGACTAGATGTTAAAGGCGTTTTAATAAAGTGTCGGTTGCAATGTACTGTGCGTCCTTGTGGTATCGTGTAAATTATGCTACAACATTTTCGTTAAAAAAAAAGTAAGTAACTTTAAGACATTAACTTCACGTTGAAAAAAAAATATTTAGTGGACGAGAATTTAGACGTTCACCTTGGTAAGGTTTCGTAACAGCTTTTGGTAAGTAAACGTAAGAAAAAATTGAGTAATTAAAATGTATAAACTAGTGGCATATAGGCCATTCGGAATAAAGTGAGCACTAAAGATTTAACCTTTGAAAAAAATCACAAGCCGTTACTGCATATACATCACCACTAACAAGAGTTACTTTACTGCTTGTATGGTTGGTAGCGATTTATTGTACGTAGTTCCGTGTATTTTCCTATTTGAATACAACATTAGTGAAAGAACATATGACGAACTCGACCTGTCTGTATTTAATACACTTCAAAATATTTACTTATGATCTTATTGACATTCATTCATATATTATATTTAGACTCGATTGGCGCGAGAATTATGTGACGCTATCGTCGACCTCGAGTCGCCGTGGCCGTTATCGCTTGCTCCGTGCTTCAGACAGTTCAAAACTCCACCAACAGGTGGCATCAGAGTTAGGTTCTCGCCGCCAAGTTGCATATTTGGTTGCATCATTTGCGTGTATTTGCCCGTTTTGAGTATATACACATTCAAAAGTATTGGAAATTACTTTGAGTATCATTGCCGAAATCATGTGAAACCATCGGTAATCTGTATATTATGTTTTACGTTTGCCAGCCTAAAAACAACATACTTTTTATTTCACATGTTAAGAAAATACGTTAATTATTGTTTCTGAAGTGCGTCGTCGATGTTCGTGGCAGTAGAACTGAACGAAACTTGAATTATTGAATAATGTTTGTCATGTCTGTTGTAGTGGCGGTTTTGCGTTACAAATTCAAATAAAATATGCCCTCATTTACGAGATGCGTAACGGCAATAGTGTGTGTTGTTTAGATTAGTCGATGGACAGAAACCAGACATTAACTCGCAGGTATTTATAACTAAGATTACTTTTTTTATATCTTACATTCAGCCCCCATGCATTTAATGAGTAGATATTGTAGCTAAAATTTATCGGAGCAGTTTAATGTAGTTGTAAACATTGCACGACTCTATGTAAATAAAAGCACGTGGCATTATTTGTGTTTACATCGGCGGAAAGATATAAACTGGCAGGAAATAGAAATTAATCAGGGCTTTTTTGTGTGTTCACATTATTCCGAATCACCTATAATATCGTATGCATCACATTACGCTTGGTGTTAGGGTTGCTCCGTAGGTAAGCTGCTTTTCTTGGTGTGAGACACGAAACAGATGAAGAGTAATGCTGGAATCACAATAGCACGACAGGCGTAATGCAAAGTGCGTGACGCTAATAAAATAACTTAACCAATCAGCGTCGAGGCTTCTGTGACGTCAGCGCGTCCGCCTCGACTCTGATTGGCTGACAAGTTACTTTATTCGCAGAGACCCGGATATTTCACGAATCCATTCGACAAGAAGTTAGATTTCAAGCTCACCTAAACTTGGCAGTAGCTTCCATGAGGACTGTGAACCAATATTGACCTGTATGAAAACACTCACGGATTCCCGTGCTACGTTCCCATTAGTACAACTGGCCTCTCACTGGAGCAGCAGCCAATGAACAAGTAGCTGAAGGCAATGTTAACATACACTGTAAAAATAAACTTCCTAAAGGTTTAGAACGTAATCAACATAATCGCAGTATGGGACAGTTACCATACTCCCGCCTTGTAAATATGCAAGCTTTTACACTTGTTACAATACAAGTCTGGTAATTTCAGTGTATGTTTGATTAAGAGTTTAAGAGTTTGAGTGTCACCATTGATGTCTGGGAAACAATTCTACCATACGTCCTTTCTTCGTGCTCCTATACACGTGTGTGAAAAATTTACAAACTATTTTTTAGAGTGTAGGACTATGAAGTCCAGCCGTGCGGTTGTTGAACCCGCGAAATTTCCGCGGGTCTATTTATTGTTTTACGCACTACGCGTCTCATCCGTGACTTCAGCATAAGGGTGCTGCGGATGGGCGTTTGTAAGAATACACGCCGTGATACCTAACGGTGTAGTGCCTAATACGAACTAGCTCTGGCACAATGCCTGCCTGCGCAGTGCCTAAAAAGTAAGTTAGCCATTACGCCGGTTACCCGTTTGTAAAGCAGTACGACCTCTACGCGCCAATCACACACCTGGCGTGCTGTGCTTTACATTATTCCTTTTTCTATGGGGTTTAAGTTTTATTTGTGGAAAGTGTGGTTTTAAGTCAGACGCAGGTTTATGTCATTTTGGTTTTGGTATCCGGTTGTTCAGTCGCTCGCATAGGCAGTCAATTTAAAAATAGGCATTTTTAGCAATTTTGATGGGTTTAAAAATCGTGTTTCGACTAAGCGTTCTGAATTCAGCTGATAGGGACCTAGTTTGAAGTGTTATTTTCGTAGATGCACAAATCTAATGCACCTATAGAAGTTTTCGAAAAAAAAAATTGCTGTGTGGAGTTTCCTCTCTTTCGTATACATAAATAGAAAACAATTTAGACACTCGTAAGTCCTTTGTAACATTTTAAAACTGGTTTTGGTGAACTAAGAGTAATTTTTATTGAGAACCTGTTCGGAGGTGTAAGGATGTTAAAGTGCGATAAAATCATAATTTTATTATTTTTATGAAATATTGTTAGTTTTGTAGACATTACTTGTGAGCACATTTTACTCTTACGAAACAATTTTAGCTCTCATAGTTTTCACATAACGGGGTGTCTTAGTCAAAATTTGCATGTTATACTGTCGTGCAAATAGTGAAAACCAACTGACCTACTTAAACAAAATAATTCACTGTGAACTTACATCCCATGAGCTATGCAATAAAACATTAAATAAACCACAACGTAATATTTTGAATTTAAAAAATTACAAAATTACAGAAAAAAAGTTGTTGCAAATTCTGCAAGTTTTTTAAAATACATAAACAGTTCGCGAAATTTTTCAAAAGGTTTTATTAAGTAGCCCATAGTATGTTATTTCACGGTGAATTATTTCATGTACACGAGTCAGTTGGTTTTCACTATTTGCATGGCAGCAGAACAGGCAAATTTTGACATTGACGCACCGTTATGAGAAAACTACGCCAGCTAAAATTTTTTCGTAAGGGGAAACTGCACTTACAAGCATAGTCTACAAAACTAACACTACTTCATGTAACTATAAAATTTTGATTTTATCGCACTTGAACACCCTTCAGCAGACTTACCGTGACTAATCACCAGGGACTAGCAAAATTCGGGTATTTGGTGATAGCTAAGACTTCATCTTCCCTGTACATATCAAATTACGATATGTGATTCCTTTGCCTACGAGCTTCTGTCTATGTTAGAGCTCACGATTTTTCGCGAAAAGAATTCTGCAACAGTTTATTTCAATGCCTTGTGTGTGCATATAAAGCTGTGCTTCATGGTTATCGGCAGAAAGTATAATTGCTAGGGACCTGAAAAATTCGCGTTTTCTTTCAGGCACAAGCTAGAATTCCAGCAACTGTAAGTTCACGTCTCTTTCACAATTGGTCTTTGACTTATTCGACAACTCCTGGAAGTCGCTGAGCCAACGATAGCATGTAACCAACTGCAGGCCCATTTCACTGTGTCAGCGAGCAGCCAATGATCAGCTACTGTCTGCTTCAGTACACATTATTGAAGGCTAGTCTACAGGTCAGTGAACTCGGGAAATTTTCCGGTCTCTAATTATTGCACAGACGTGGCTCATTTGACTGTGCCAACAGGAACAAGGTTACTGCGACACCACACGTCTGTGATTTGCTGTTAGAACCCTAGACGCTGAGAGTTAAAAACAGCCAATCACTGGCCATGAAGCAGGGCTGCGTATGTGCACATACGGCATTGAAATAAACTGTTGCAGAATTCTTTTCGCGAAAAATCGTGGGCTCTAGTCTGTCTATGCGATAGCAGTTACATGTGACAGCTTTGCATTAATTTAGTTACTCTATCGTGGAACAGTATTGGAATTTGAAAGGCCGCGTCATGGTCGGTCATTGGGGTGTATTATGCTGGCACAAAATACCGCCAATTTTGTACGTCTCTACCCATCACATTACCGTTCGTGTTGACTGTTTAGCTTTCCAGCGGATGTATTTGTACAATTTCCGTCGGTGTTTATGTACGTGTAATTTGTGGCCAACTTGCCGGGTTCCGAAGTGCTGGAGGCCAGACTATTTGCAAGCTTCTGCTCGTACCAAACATAGTTCAACCTGCAGGCAATGTTGCCAGAATATACACCACAGCTACTTTAATGCAATGTACTAGCATATTTGGTGCACGAAAACATCTGAGAAAAAATCCGGCTACTGTTGAACAAGACTGTTTTTCAAGTGCACAATATATCGTAATTTTATTTGCTTTATACATATCAACTGAAAACACGGCTTGCTGTCACCGCGTTTCACGACCTTTACGTGAGGTAGCCTATTAAATGCACTAATTTTTAATCATCGCTTGTCAAGACTAGATTGTAGTATTTTAATTTACAAAACCATACGGGCCTGAATTTTTTTTATGAACGACATGGCTGTAGTTTAATCACACAGTGAAAATATTTAAAGATGATATTCTTTTGTTTTACCCAATTCTTTTTAAATGGTTCGTTGGATCATGGGTATCAACATGTTCCTATTTACCCTAAAAGTTCCTATTTTTGAGCTTGGTCCCTAAAAGTCTCTTTTTTTACACAAATGGTCCTAAAAGTCCTTTTAAAAATCTCTTAAGTTGAATTAATTTAAGTTTTTCAAACAAAAACATTTTTGTCACCTAGTTATGGCAGTAAGCGTTCACCACGTTCTATGACAATTTTCTGGTTTTAAAATTAAAACTGTCGAAGACATAGAAATGTATGTTGTTATCATATGACGTAAGGCTTTTACGTCTACCACAAAGGTAAACATTTAGATCAAATTATTTTGGCGCGTCACTACGTTCTTGCCTTTGGATGTTTTGGCAGCTTTTTTTTTTTTTTTTTTTCCCTCTTAAACCATCATGTAGTAATGTGCTCAGTTTCCAAAACATTATATATTTTTCTTTCCTAGTGCTCAGCGAAGTTCAAGTGCACACTGGAAATCTTTACACACAATATTTTTCACAAAATGTTGAATTCTACTTATCTGGCCTGTTGCTTCAGAATTTTTTCATACTTTTTTGGTCCCGTTAACGGTCCCTATTTTTGACTTTGGACCCTTATTTGATACCTATTTTAATTGTGCATGGCCCCTAAGTCCCGATTATTTTTGCTTGAAGTTGTTGGAGACCCCTGCTTTGTTAACGTGTTAAAGAAATTAATAAAATATTGGTTTTGAAATGTAATTATCCAAGAGCTGTTGGAAATTCTCTTGACGTCTGTAATTTGAAATATATCCCCCCTCCTCCCGATTTTAGCAAAGGTTTCTGAGATTGAAGTTTGTCTCGCTAAAATATGAAATCAGTTATTCTGGAGAAACGTGTAAGATTATAATATAGGCCTAATTACTGTATGTGCGACATGACTTGAATGCTTACTAACGCTACACACATTTATTCCTATTTTGTTTTAATTATGTAAGAAGCTGTTAGTTTTGAACTTGTTCTTTGAACTACTAAATAATAATGCCATTTTTGGCAAGGTGGAAGCAATTAATAGTCCTGATTCACTAAAGCATTTCGGATAATATTTTTCCGTGTGTTGTATTAAATGTTTCAGAAAATGTCGCTAGGCTACGTAAAAATTATTTCGTGGCATCCGTGTGTTAACGATGCACTCGATATTAACGTCGCTAGCCAGCAGAATATTTACTAATTTTTATTTTTATAGACTATTGTTTCGAAGGACCCGTGGCGGCCGAGTCTCTCACCAAGGCGATCCGGGTTCGATCCCTGGCGGGTCGCTCACGGAATTTTACGTATGTGAGAAACTAAGCGGCGTTGCAGTTGATCGGTGGGTTTTTTGGGATACTACTACTTCCTTCGCCCTTGCATTCCTCACTGCTTCATCTGCCATCCATAATTTAATCTCTGTTCCCTCCCGGGCTGGGGGAGGGGGTTGGCGATGGCTGGTTGGAACGGTGCATGGACACGCGGTACCTTGGACCTATTCGCGATTTTCAGTTTTCCATTTTAATTTAATTTTCATTCAACATTGTGTTACTGTTAGTAACAGTTTTTTTGTATAATGGCACGTTAAAGTTGTCTGTACTTACGCATAGTAAAAACTTACTCAAGTAAAAAATTAAGACATTGAATGCATATCGAATGTAGGCTACAGTAATTTCGGGTAACTTTATACCAGCGTAGGGACACTTTCTACTCCATGTTTTCTACTATGAAATGGCTTTGTCACTTCCAATTACGACTTGCACGTACGCAGCGACATTTATTATTAATTATCACATCAATATTTAGGAAATCGTCGAGCGTATATTTAAAATTACATTAAGATCGTGGTACAAAGTTGTCCAAGTAACCTCAAATGTCAGTTTATGCTATGTTGTACGTGGTTGAATGTCTAATGTTGTCCTTTAAAATGTTTTTTGTATTAAATTAATTGTATATGTGGTACAAAAATTGTCTTATTTTAACAGTTTTTATGGGACAAAAGTATTGTATGGGGAGTGTACTTGAGGGCGGAGTATCACTCTCGTAGAGCGTATTCCTGGCTGGGCGCAGAGCTTCGGCTGTTACCAGATTATTAAAAAACTGCTCAGCGCGTATACATGATATCAGCTTAAGAATAGTGTTAAAATATTTTACATATGCCTGTACCCATTCCAGGTTCACCAGTAATCATTATATCATATTTTCTAGCCGCAAAAATTGGTATTTTTACGGTAATTTTTTAAGCACCAAGATTTTTTCCTTAGTGCAGAATCTTTTAAAAGGCATAGGCGTGTACAATACACCTTTATCGTTAATATTAACGTCATATAATGATACACTGAATATCTTATAGAGGTTACTGAATTAAGAACGGAATCCTGTACTAAATTAAGGGCTGCGTGTACCTGGCTTAAAAGTAGTGAAATATGTTGTTATCCGTCCTCCCGAATGTCAGTTGACGGGGATCCATAGGCCCGCACAGGTGCGCCGCATGTGTTATATTGATTACAGGGAGGGGGGAGGGAGAAGGCAGAACGCGAGGTAGGCTTGTCCCACTGGCACACAAGCCATGCACACATGCGCGCTCTCTTGACAGCGAGTGCCAGCTGAGGCTGAGAATCAGTTGGCCATTAGCTGTTTGTGCGTGCCAGGAATACATCGCGCCTGTCTAATTAATCACTTTGAGACGCACCATCAATCCCTCACTAACCGCGTACCTTTGTAGTGTTATGTGCGTGTTAACGCCATCCTAGAGCACACGCCAGCTCCAAGCTGTGTGGGAAGAGAAGGCTGACTGCCCGTCCAGATTTATCTCCGCCCCTTTTTGGAACGTGGCCACGTGAAATTCCGCGCAGTTCCGCCCTTGAGGGATATTGTTACGTGAATTACCAGTAGTAATTTATTCTTTTTATGAATCCACTTCTCTAGACGAATATAAACAAACTGTTCATTTACTTAACTAGTACTTGTTCCGCCAGACCACTTCGTAGAATTCGATGTAGTTACACAACTGCATGGCGATTAAAATAATTTGAACTGCATTTCAAAACTTTCTCAATTAAAACAGAGCAGTTAGTGAACTACGTTTCAACTCTTTCTCTCTGATCGTTGGATTTATTTCAAACAATGCTTGCGCAATGTTTGGAAGTTCATCAACACGTAGTAATACGGGAAAGGCAAATAAAACTGTCAAATTGTATAATATTCTTCAGCAACGAGAATGCTGAGCGATGTCACATCACAGAAGGAAAAAAAAGATCATTCATATTCAACATACAGAAACAATGTAGTTTGGAAGTAGAGTACTAGAAAACATGCTACTTAAGTGTTATAACCAACTTCCACGTAGTGTCAAAATAGTTAAAAATAAAAGTAATTTCAAAAGTGTTAGAATCTGTATTTTAATATACATCTCAAAAAATTCTGATGGCTCTCGTACTTTTAACTGTTTGTGTCCAGTAACTATGTTTAAATTGCTATCATATTTAAAAGTATTTTTTGTGTGTACAAAAGTGTATTATCTAAAATCTTCTTAAAATGTTTGTGTTGTTAAATTACTATAATAAAAAAAAAAAGAGGTTGTGTGTGAATTTATCTCTCAAATGTTTTAAAATAATTGTGTCATAGTTAAATTAGTGCAGAACAATTCGACATGGTCATATAATATCTACCTTCATATTTTTTCCACTGTGTATTACCTTTACTGATGCGCCATAACTCCTGTACAGTATACTTCATCCTTTATATGAGCCAATTGCACGGAGAGGTGTCCTTCAAATAAATAATAAGAGCTCTTTTTTTTTTTTTTGACAGCGTATCAGCGTTATTGCAAAAACTAAATCCAATACATTAGTTTAGTGAAACAGTAAATTAGCCACTCAATGAACTAGTGGAAATGCGACGTCAACGGCACGTGAAATCCTAGCAATAAAATTTTGATGTTAAATGAACCAAAGAAAGCTATGTTAGTGTTAGTCCTCCGTACCTGGCACATGGTCAGTATTGTAGCGTGTCACGACTATTATCTTTTTACGCGAATTTATTTACGACAATAACACAAGGAACTCTGCTTCTAATATTTTGAAACTAAGCATTCTTGTTATAAACATGATTAGGTGGACCCCTCAGAATGGCCGAAAACAACTTCAGATTTGTGTTACTTAAAAATTCCACCTGAATTCGTTAAACGTAGTCGGATAGGACAAAGATTACGTCGAAGGCCTTGTGTGCCAGTTAGCGCGTTGCGAACAGAGACGATATGCTACTATATAGTCGAGCGTGGTACTCTGGCTCTTACCGCTCCGCTGTACCCATGGCGTCAGACGCAGAAATTTGGAACTGGTACACAAGACCCTGAAACTGTTAGAAAAGTCACTCTTTCTTGGGATAAGACTATAGCCAGGTTGCTGACCGGAAGAGGAGCGGCGATGAGGTGCTTATGTTTCCCGTTTGGCACAGCTGGCTCGCAATCTTACATGTGGCAGTGTATATGCACGCTGTCAACACAACCGTTTAGGTGACGTAATGTCTTATGTAAGGGTTCTATGTGTGCACTCAGGAATATCACGTAGAGCCACCTAGTACTGAACTATCTGTAACCACAAGAAGCATTTGATTTTTGATTACCAATACTCGAGTTGTCTCTCCGTTCCCTTTTCATGTTGTTCTCGGCTTTGTTCTGTGTATTTATATATTATTTTTGTTGTATAAATGTTGTGTTGTGCTACGTGCGTACATGCAATTTTTAATTTGACGTTTATTTTCTACGACACAACACTGCTGTGCAATGAAAAACGTACCACCCATAGGTGTACCAAACATTGCTTTTAATTGGGCGAGTGGGTACTGCAGCTTCACTCCTATTGCTCTTAACATAGCAATAGTACGGTCAGGCATAATTCCGAGGAGGCTGATATTGTTTTTGGCGGGTAGAGGGTTAGCTAAGCCACCTCTTGTTTACACTAGTTACGGCCACTACTACAATCGGACGTTGTGCATAAAACGACTTTGCGCCAATTGCCGTAAAACAATCTTAAAGTTTATCAGATTTGTAACAGTCTTGCAAAATACATTAGTCATATATTTAAAGTCAATATTTACAGCGGGATAGAGGGTTAAAATACTTTTCGTAAGAATGTTTCAAAACTTAAAAATATTTTACACATTATTTATAATAGGTGCATTGTCGGTTGATGCGCAACGCCGTCCATCAGTGTGTTAGTATAGGCACGAGTATTTCACGTAGGCCTATTCATTTGGCAACAGCATAGACTTCTGTTCTATACGTGTACTGACTGAAGCCGAATATCCATTGGTAGGGTCCCTGTTTTTCCGCGAAATGAATTTTACCCCAGTTTGTTTCAGTGCCTTACGTGCACATCTGCAATTTTGCTTCATGGTTATTGGCAGCGTGTCTGTGTGAAGAGCCGTATATCATTTCACTGAGCCAATTACGAAAACTTTCCTGCAACACCACACGTCTGTGATTTGCCGGTAGAATCTCATGGCTCGGGACAGTTAAAATATCCAATCGCTGACCACGAAGCAGAACTGCAGATGTGCACGTATGGCACGGAAACAAAGTGAGGCAAAATTCTTTTCGCGAAAAACAGGGTCTCTACCCATTGACATCTAACAGTATAAATGTGTAGCATGCCCCACGACTGGTTTCCTTATTTATAACTGGCTTAACCGCTCTCTGCTAATCGCAGAAGGGGCAGTGAAGTATACGTTATTGGCGTTCAACCTGACCTAGAATCAATACGCGAAATAATCGTGCCTCTATGTATAAGTATTATGGGCGCACGTTCACAGATATTTCGAGGAAAAACGTAATTGCTCCGAACTTGTAATGGGGACACACACGTGTGGCGTTGTTTGAATGTTATTCCTAAGCAGACGTAAGTTATACGAGCTGAATAGTTAGCGAGTAATCTAGTAACGGTCGTTGCTCTGCACGGCGCTAGGTGGTAGGACAGGGGTGAGGTGTGGCGGTGCTGCAGTGCGGACGTTCCGGCTCCAGACAAAGAGCGCCTTGCACTCTCTGGTACAAACTGTTGCGGCTCGTAGCAACCTCGCAACAGTTAACAAGTTACGCCCCCCGGCGTCACTACTTGTGCCAGGATTTTACCACACGTCTTGGCCGGCGCCTCTCTCACCCCTTTCCCCTCCCCTTTCCCCTTCTCCGGTACAACGAGCACTACTGCATGTACGTCGACTAAAACCACACTATAATGAACTTTCTTTAGTTTTATCAAGTGCTAAACCATACTGGAAAAAATAAAGTGTTAAAACCGTCAACTGTCAACATTACAGAAAAAAAAATTAAGGCGCCTGCCTACTGGCCGTGTGTTTGGGTTAGACACGGCGCTAAGGGTTATGTTAACCGGCTCATCTGGTGCGGTATCACCACTAGCGCAAGACACAGAAACGGCGTGCAGTGATATCGTATATCACTCGTCTCGACTGATACCTTAACGGATGACCATCTGTTTATTGGTGGAAAGTTTTAGGCAAAGTTTATTTCTTGTTTCTAAAGTACTTTCACAAGAATCCCGTGAGTAGTTTTTCAGGTATAGCAAGGCTTTCTTTTTTTTGCAATTTTTAGGGGCTTCGAAGTGATTTTTGTAATTGACGTGATGTTTTAAAAGTACCCGTCATCGTTTGTACATTGATACAGTGGGCGCATGTGGAATAGTTTCGTAAAAAAACGTATTTACGATCACGCTGCAATGTATTTTAAGCGCGTGGTAGGCGGTGCACTTACGGGTGACCACAATTTAATTTCATACACGTTATTAATAACATTGTTAGAGTACGGTACCTCTTTGGTAACCTTTAACACGTATTTAGGCCACAATGCCAGACATTTTTTTTTTTTTATATTCTTGTCTGATTCTAGTTAAAATATACGTTAAAAGTTCAATATTTGTACTGCGGCGAAAGGTAAATAATAGAATATACGCTGTATTCGCAGATTTACACATTTTATTCTCAGAATTTCATTCAAGCGAAAAATAATATAATTTGCTATGGCGACTGATACCGAGCCTTTAAGGCAACCGAAACCGTCTAAAATAATATTCTACTCATGACGTTTGTTTAGGATATATAGTGATAAGAAATTCGTCAGTACTAAATTTAGTAAACTACAGCCACACACTGTGCTGTAACATAGCCAGAATTTTAATAATGAAATTAAAATAAATTTTATTCCTAAAAGTTAATAAATTGAAGTTGACAGCGGTCCTTCCCTCTTGAATAATTGTTTGGATAATACAATATTACGAAAGTCGACAATGTCGAGGTTTGGAAAAATATTAATTATGTACGTACTACTTCGGATGTTACCTTAACATAACTGCCTGTGTTGCCAATTTCAGCTCAACCTACTAACCATGCACGCAATAGTATGTGTTCCTTTGTATCATGACTGGGCGTTATGTGTCTGCGCCAACGCGATGTGACGCAGCTAGTCTAAATGGTCTCCACCCTGGGGTCAACATTTTAATTTCCTTTAATTTCCTTCATCCCCTTTCTTTTATTCCTCGAGTCGTTACAGTTGCAGTACTGTTAAAGGGCAAACAAACTACAGAATTTTATTTGAAATATGTTCGGTTCGTTAGTCGAACTGGGGAGTAATTAGGTTTTATTGGTAGCTTGTACGATATCGTGAATACCGAAGAGTCCTCGGCGTGCGTTAAATAAATCCCATAATACTTATTTTCGCCTTTGTTTTACTATGCGAAATAATTAAGACTCGCGCCTTCTCTTACATTTAACCATGATCAAGCTAACTAAATTAATTGAAATTCGTAATAGCGTAGCATACTAAACTTGCGTAGTAATTACATGAGCTCAAAATAGACAAAAACATACACATAATACCAAACAAGGTTTCAGTTATAAACATTAGCCCTACAGTGTTTTAGAAGTACTCTGATTCTCGAACATAATCCCACCATCTTGTAGATGTAGCCTTGTTAAAACAAGATGAAGAAGGTGAGTAATGATCATGCAGGCTGAGAAGACGGCGCTGCTACAACGTGCAAGGTGGATGCTGGCGTTTGAGCGGTTTCTCCGATGCCCCAGTTTCTTGTTGGTCCAGACACTTCTCGCCCAGCGTGTCTCTTCCTCACCTAGGCTCGACTCCTCTGTAGATGTGGAGTGTGGAGGGCCTACACCTCCCGACCTCTACTCTACACGAGGCCTCGTCCACCCTCGCGCCCCGGCCCCAGCTTCGGCCTCTGCAGCTTGGAGAGGAATCGATTTTCTCTCGTTGTCTCTTCCCTACACGACCCTCTCGGCTCTTCCTCTCTCTTGGGTCGTCGCAGCCACAAAGGCGGGCTGCTAGCTGCGTGAGATCTCCGCCCCCTGGGGGTGGCGCGGGTCCAGGGAGAAATGAGACACTCTAGAAAGAAAGGAAAGACTTGTTTGATAAACGCACCCACCAAGTTCGCCGTGAAATTAAATTACTCTCGCACGGGGAAAAAAATTCTTTGAAAATAATTCTCTTTTCTGAAGAAGAAATTGTAAAGTCAATATAATCATTCTTGCCTGGTAATAATACTGTCCTCAGGAGGGTGACATTAAATACATGTTCGTACATAAAAATAGTTACAAAAACCCACTGTAATCATGCCTTGCCACCTATATTGTTGGTTTGAGCCGGCTTCCGTAGCGTAGTCGGTTAGGCACCGGCCTACGGTTCCAGAGGTTCTGGGTTGGAATCCTGGCACGGGTATTGATGTTGAGTTGTTCCTTTACCTCACCTCCATCGTATTTTAATATCTCGTTGTTAATTAACCGTAAAACCTTCTTACGTCGCCTTGTTTGTATTATGACTGTTGGCCACGACGGTTATTTGTTGACAGCGTTCAAACTAGTATAACTTAAACTTAATTATAACATTCTGGAGAAATATTTATGTATTTTGTAAATATGGCATCTTAGTTTTCCTTCTGTCCAGGATTTTACGCCAAGTTTGATGTTTACAGAGGATTGACGTTTCGAAAAGATTAGCTGATAATATTTTATGTTTTTATTTTTAACAGAATCAGGACACATAAGCGAAGGAGTGAAGGTAATGACATTGGCGTCCACTCTTATAGCATTGCAAAATAGGCACAATTATATATGTATAATTTGGTTCTTTTCTTTATGTATAATTTTCTCTATTTTATTTAAATAACGAAGTATTAGTTGATTTGAGAATACCTATTTATTTATTTTTATTTTTTTGTATTTGGGCATCAGAATCGTTAATAGTGTAAAAAATTGTTGCTCTACAGTAACATTTTAAAGTTAAACTTACTACTTGGGGTCATTATGAATAAGTGTTTATAAATGATTAGAGCCGAGTCACGGTCATTCGTTGTTTGGTTTTCTTTTGTTTCGGCGTCTGTTTGGTCAGGTGAATTCTAGAATGATTGTTGATATTAGAGATAGTCTGTAGCGAGTAGGCCTGTGATTGGCTGGGAAGAAAACTGCGTAGTTGGTGTTTGGCAGCGTACGGCTACATTCTCCGCCATGTTGGAAAAAGATCGTGACACCGACCAAGAAGGACGTCGCTATGCAGGAGGAGCAAAGTTTGATCGAACGGTCGTGTTGAGTGGCAAATTTCGTGTACGCGGGCAGCAACCGTGGTTATTATTTTTTTTAATATCGAACGCCTAGGTTCTTACTGCTGATATAATTTTTTCCCGCCCGTGCAGGAGGCCGGGTGTTGAACGGAGCTTCTACAAGCATGACGGTGAACTGGCGCGTGCTGTTCGTCGTCCTGCCGGAACTCTGAAACTTCATGTAGTTTTATTGGCAGCACATCTGTTGCAAGACCTCCTGTAAGTAGAGACGTGCAAAATTCACGCTGTTTTTTACCCGCAGACCAGACTCCAAACAAGCTACTATAGTAGGCAGTTAAGTTGGTCTCTAGTGCTCTCTTAGGTTGATACTAGTCTAGGTTCAGAATAACCCCTCTCTTGGTAATTCGTCTTAATATAGGCGTACTTAGATAAAGTATAAAATATAATATATTTTCTAAATACTATATATATATATATATATATATATATATATATATATATATATATATATATATATACACACACACACACACACACACACATATATATATATATATATATATATATATATATATATATATATATATATAATT
>PNEQ01058179.1:0-24683 GCA_003012365.1 Medauroidea extradentata | reverse complement strand
GTGCCCGCCATCTTGGCACGCTGCTTGAAAAAGTCGTTAGAGCCGAAGATACCCGAACGCGCTGGCCCTCGTGCCGACTAAAACTCTGAATACGGATTTTGTGGACTGGAAGGGAAACGACTTTTTCAGTAGGCCGCGGCACAGTTGCTTCATACCGACTATTGCTTCGTAACCACGAAACTCAGAATAAGCCCCCAGAGGGTGAAATCTTTATGCACACTGCAATGTGCTGTGGGATTGGCCATAGAGCAGTGTGTATTAGCTATGGAAGGGGGTGGAACGCCATACGAGCATAGAGGTTTTATTTTAGGTCTGAATGTGTGCTATAAAAAGCGCTGCAGCAAGTGATTTCAGTCAGTTCTTGGCCGGCTTCCTCCGAGCTAACATCTCCTAGCTTGCTTGAAGGCGGCTAGCCATGGAATTCAGTTTGAACATTGCCTGTGGAGCATTGTTAGGTGGTGCGATGTGGCCGATACCCAGTAGTAGTAGTGACAGGGTGTATCTATTATAGGGTAGACTGCCGCACAAGGGCAGTATGAGTCCACCAAGTTGGGTGCACGCGGTAGGGGCAGATATGCAAATAAACTGGGAATTATTCTGTTACATAAGAATCTTATTCAAGCAGTTCATCATACCCTGTTCCTTACTGCAAGAGGAAAAGAAGAAACCTGGAGCTGCCAAAACCCATCTGATCATACCACACACACGGCAGTTGGTGGTAAGATAAGAGTACGCGTTGGCGCAGCATCGGCGATTGCAAGCCTGGATAGAGAGGCGATTCACAGTTCCATGCAGAGTAGGTCTGGTGCTGCAGAAATTCGAAATAGTGCCCCTATACCCACTTAGTTACCTACCAAACAAAGAACCAGAAGCAGAGTCTGAGGGTGGTTGGCCATTTCCCTTAAGTGAGGTGGACTACAATCCCCTAATCCCCCCCAACCAGCCTGAAGTCCCATTTACAAAGGAAACCTGGCAGAGAAGTAAAGCACCTAGACAAGACAGACCATTGTTGGAGCCGAGATCGCCCGTGATTTAAAGATCAATAGCCAGAACCAAACACGTGTAAGCCATAAACGACAACCTGCAAGATCTATTCTTGATAATTAGCATGTCCTTGTACATTAACTCAGAGGATATTCGCTTCTGTCGCAGGAACTGAAGTCTCTTTTGGAAACACAAGGGATTATGACCTTGCGACAAGCCGTACAACGCCTAATAATCCACAAGGGAACAGGCAGGTTGAAAGGTACAATGGTATCACGTGGAAGACTGTGTGTTTAGTCTTGTAAAATTGCAGACTACACATTATACAGTGGGAATGTGTTTTAACAAAATCTCTTCATGCTATCAGATCCCTACTTTGCACTTCCACAAACGTGACACCTCACAAAAGGATGTTGAGATATACTAGGAAGTCACTTTATGGGCACTCACTACCACTCCAGTTCTTGACACCTGGTCCTGTGTTACTTAGAAAATTAAATTGTTCCAGCAAGTACGAGCCAACTGTGGAAATCGAGGTGGAAATGGTCCAGAGGTCCAGCTGTTGTAAAAAAATATGAACTATGCACATGTTCAACTAACAGATGGGCGAGAATCAACTGTCTCTCTTGAGACATCTAGCTCGGAAATGACCTCCTAGAGAAAGAGAGTGCCAAAGGAGAAACCAAAGAACTTGTTGAAAGTCACGAAAAAGCATAAGATTCTGTACCACCTTCAGTAGATCATGTCCAGTCAACTCCAGATACACATACCTGCCAACCTTGAATGTTGAAAATTCTTGAGGTTTTTGAGAAGAAATACACCTACTACATTCTAGTAAAACAGAGGGGGGAGGGATCCGGGGTCCTCTTCCAGAAAAATTTTGATTTCAAGGTGCAAAATTTTGCCAAATTTTGCAAATTAAGTAGTTTTCGCATCTAAAAATATTATATACAGAAGGTAAAATACTCATGTTTTTAAAATACTTTTTAAGCTTCAAATTTTATATATTTTCAGGGTGTACTGGATTATATCCCGATATTGCAGCTCCATGGCAGTGGCCCTACTGCAATTCCTATTCTTTAGCTTCTGTGAGGTTCTCACAGATCCCAGAAAATGCAAATTTTCAAACACACATTAACTATACAGTAGCTTATTTAATAAAAGTACAACCAATCACAAAAATTTTAACTACAGTACTTACCAACACATTGCGTAGCCATTGTTCCCTCATCAAAAGATTTCATTTGTGTAGGTATAATTAATAAGCCACCAACCATTTTGTCAAAGTATATACAGGTAAGCATGCATAGTCATATCACAGAGGATTTCAGTTTTGTTCACATAGAACCTTACTTCACACAGAAACTTTTCCACATAACTATACACATTCATTAAGTTGTAAATATTATATGATGTCAGAAAAAGTGGTTAGTTGCAAATAAACAAAAATGTTATTTACCCTGAACCTACATAAAAGAAACATTACACCCACAATGGCAATAGTTTTGGTTCTTCTGCAGCTGTACTTTTTTGCGGTTTCGCTGTCAGGACACATTCTCCTAAACAATTTACCGGTATGGTCAGCACAAATCAAAGGTAAATTATGTCCACAATGAATGAAGTGAACAAACATTCAGCACGAGTAACACGATTATCGCCAGCTTCCTATACAAAACTCAGTTTCTTGTATGATTCAATGCACTTTACGTTATCAAGATGTTTCTTACTTTGCGAATGCTTAAACAGATCGTTTCGTCCTGCATGCGCAAAATCACGCCACGTGGAACAAAGCGTAAAGCTGTTACATTTCCGTGAAGCGATGGTATGTGGAAATACTTCTAAATAACCCTGGTTAGATGTTTTGTAATGTTTCTTACTAGTAGTCCGTTCAGACATCGTAAGCCGTATAAACACACTACAAAAAATTCACCAAATAACCTAATTTCATCAATATCGCGGAAAACAATGCATAAGAAATAATACCAGACAACAGAAGAACGAAACCTTCAAACACCAAAAACAATGGAGTACGCAAGTCGGAGCTGACGTTTTAATATCAAAACATGGAACTTGTTTGAACTGATTCCACACTGACAATGAGAAAAGCACATCTCAATGCACAGGCAGTGCCAACTGCAATGAGAACAATTGATTCCTTCGCAAGAGTAATAAAGCTAAAATATATATTTGCAATTAACAATCTATCTATAAACTCACGCACAAAAAACATACAAGTGACAGAACTCGCAAATAATCGTGAGGATTTCATTTAAATTCGTACGGGCGTGAGTGATATCATAAAATCGTGAGCCTCACACCTAAATCGTGACAGTTGGCAGGTATGGATACATTATTCTCCAGTCGACCTCAGCATCAACAGAGAATTAAATTATTGTAGCAATGTTTTCATGGAGCATAAAATCTTGCAAAAGGTTTCAAGTATTTCACATTTTAAACAAAAACTTAATTGTAGCTTAAGTAAGCAGCTTCCTTGTGCAATTATAAACTTAACTGTATTTTAAATCACAGTACTCGAAAACATGTTCCTGAAACTGAGCATATTCTGGTTTAAAATCAAATTTTTAAGCCAAATTTGCTATGATATAAGAGTAGGTATAGAACTTCAAATTTTTCCCAGAAGTACACCTCTACCCACACTGTATGTAAATAAAATTATCCTTTAGAGACACACCATTCAAATTTAACATGGTGTAAAAAACTTTAAAAAAAAAACCCTAATTTGATACTTAATAACCCAGTTGCTAAAAATATATAATTTACAAGAATTGAAGATTTTCACGTTGCCTAATCACTGTAAAAGTTTTTTATGTTCTAGATTTTACTGACGTATTTTCGAAAGTATGCTTTTTGTGTATTTTTAAGCAACAAATGCAGTAGGCTGCAAGGTGCTAGTTTAAAAGAAAGGACTCCAAAGGTAACCATAAAGTAAAGTTATTTTTGTTTTCATGTTGGATAAACATATTTTCTAAATTTATTCACTGCTAAAAAACCAACATAATAATTAACTTCATTCTTTTCTTTTCATAAAAAATTAATTTAGTAATGAATGACCTAAATATTAAATACAATAAAATAATAAAAAAGAAACAAATGAAAAAAAATTGATTAAACACATGAACAAATAAAAAAGGAATAAACCCATGACCAAAAAATAATAATAAATTAAATAATGAACAAATACATAAATAAACAAAAAAAAAAAAACAAACCAAAATTACCTCTGTTTTGAGGGTCATTTGTTCTCTAGATCAGTGTTGCTAAAGATATTTCTACAAGGTTCCACTTTTGTGCCATGTTTACTCGTCAATCTGGATTCAAATTTTTATTTGTAAACACACTTCAGTCCTTGTTATCTCCTTGATGACTCCAGTCCAAGTTTCATCCAGCTTGCAATCTTACTCTAAACAAACAAATAGTCTCACACAGATAGTGCTCATGAATTCCCATTGCAGAGACCATTATCACAACATAATTGTCTTGATCTTTGAACGATTCCTGCAATGGGTTCATACTATAAACAGAACAGTTTTTTGGACATACGCAATTATGGACGAATGTTGCAGTGTTGCAGAAAAACTTACAATGAAACAAAAAAAGGGAAGTATAGCCAGTAAGCTATAGCCAAAACAGACAAAAAACGTACAGATAATTCCTGAAAGGAATGTAGTCATATCCCAGAAGACTGCACAAGGACAAAAACAGATTCAAAACAACACAGAATTAATTCCAAGTGGAATATAGTCAAGTGAAGAAGGACAAAATAAAAACAGACAGGCAAAAACATAAAAACTAACAAAAAATGGGGTGTCGACTATCGACTATATTCCATTTGGGAATTAAATTTCTGTCGTTTACAACCTGCATTTGTGCCTGGTGTCATCTTCTGGGATATGACTACATTCTTTTAACAAATTATCTGTATGTTTTATGTCTGTTGACCACAGCTTACTGGAATTTCTTCCTTTGTTTTTTGTTTTTACTGTGGGTTTTTCTCTAAAACAGCAACATTCATCTGCAATAGCATATATTTAAAAAAACTGTTCTGTTTATAATGCAATTGTTTCTTGTGTAGAAGTAATGAATTTACTTTACAAACTGCAAATCTGTATCTCTCTTCCTGTAACCTGTAAAGCACTGTAAACGAGCTAGCTAGTAAGCAAACTTAGAAAATTCCACAAATAAAATTGACGATAGTTCTTTCCTATACAGTTACCTTATAAAATTGTAACCTGAAACCATTACTAGCAAACACAGCAATATATATATATATATATATATATATATATATATATATATATATATATATAGAGAGAGAGAGAGAGAGAGAGAGAGAGTAACTCAGAGCATTTTTGTAACCCTGACTGCTCTGCTAGTTTTGTAGCTCTCAACACGTAATGGCCAACTTAATTATAACTCTGCTTTCACTGCTGTATGTAACTTTCCTTCACCTTTGCAAGTGTCCTTTATCCTCCTCTTGGGTTTCATACAGTTAAGCTCAATACTTGATGAGTTCTCGTATGTCAACTGAAAACAAAGCTGTCATGTAGCTGATGTTTGTGAAACAGCCAATAGCGCAGCCAGATCTACATATTTAACTGATTTTTTTCCTCAGGCATGTTTACACCGCTGCAAGTTAACAAATTCCTTTCTTCTGCCTTGTGAAGAGTGAACATAACACATTTTCCCCTCAAACTTGCTAAATAAATTGAACACTAAAAATATAAATACTACCGTACATATATAAATTTACTCAATTAATAATTGTGTTGTAATAGCTATGCTTTAAATAAAATTTATAAGTGGCTTAAACAGATATTTTCTTGTACTCCACTTGCATATGGCCATTCCATTTTGCTGTAACACAGCCTATATATGCAAGATGGCAACGGAGACAGACAGAGAACCTGCAACTACGCACGCACAATAGTCAGCCCATGACGTAACCCCGTATGCATTTCAACTTCACCCCATATTTCTTGCCACAAACTCACCCCACCCTTTGTGACTTCTACAACTTATGTTTAGAAGGGAAAAAACAGGAGTTGAGTCATGTACCAACTCCTATGGCTGTTAGTAACTAACCACTACCTACTGATCATGTTTATACAATGGTCTTCATGTGTAACAAGGGTCTTCTACCACAGCTGTCAAATAACAAACCACCACTGAGTGTTTATATTTATTCCCCGTTCTGTACCTTGAACAAGAGTGTTAACGTTACACTATGGTGTATAATTATGTGACTGAATAAGTCAAATAACCTCTTATTTTATTGTGGTGTACATGAATTTACTAATTTTATTTTAGAGTCTAAAACATTGACCTCATCTTATATGATATCTCATATATTCACCATAAAATACAATGCATGAAAAATATAATTAGAAAAGTTTTATTCTCATCACTGATCTAACACAGAAAACCAACCAACTTACATTCACAAACAAAAGGCTTCTCTGCATCAGACAAGCCATCAGAGTTCTTCTTACGTCCTCTACCTGGGCCCTGGAAAAATTTATTAATAAGTAGCATTACATCACATATAACGAATTTGTGTCTTAAGTAACATTTAGGCATACGCCTGACACAGACTCTTCAGATTGCCATGAAAACAGAGAAAATAAGAAAAATATCAGATTATGTTCCGCATCAAAAAACACACCACTCATCATCTGTTCAATGTCAGAGAAGCTTTACGTTTTTACATTTCATATGCTTAAAACCTAAAATCTTACTTTTTTCTCAAACACAAAAAAATTGTCATTATGAATTTAAGCTTGTGAAGCAGTTATACGTACTCTGAAACATTAATAAATGCATTATCTTTGGCAACAACTCATACATTTAAACAGTCAAGTTCTTAACATATTGCAGAAAAAACACTAAATGCTTATATTGCCAGAAATTATTCAGTAGTCTACATTTTCCTTTACTTTAATAGAAAAATTTTCATTGTCTCATGGATGGGTCATTAAGGTGTTACCTTGTGATTGCAAGGTTTTAAGTGTGAATTCAAGTAAGCGCTTTGCTGTAGTTCAATGTAGTACACAAACCCATTTTTCAGTCCCACAACCCAAAGGGCAAAGGAAAATTTTTGGTGGTAAAGAAGACAACAACATACTTGTTATTACTTGTTATTACTTGTTATAACCAATAAAGTAGGAATCCCAGATTTCTCTCTTAAGAATTGATTTAAACTTCACAATGTCTGGATATTTAAACTACCAAAATGCTAGTCAATGGCGTTTGTGAGCTTGTTGCTGGAACTAGCCTGCCTTCCTCATTTTGCCTTGGCAGTTGTTTCGTGTCGAATGCACATTAAGATTATGTGTAACCCATAGGTGGGCCTAGCTATTTTTACCAGAAAGGGCCATGATGCTTAGTAATTATATACATGTAAACACCGAATTTTATTAAGGTGTAACGTATGGGAGTATGGAGCAGCACCAAAATGAAGGGTGGGGGAAACAGGAGATCCTTTAAACAATCAGCCAACAAACAGTATCATTTGGCACTACTTCCACATGTGGAAATCCCGGTTGACCTCATCGGGATTTGAACTTGAATCTCCTTGGTGGGAGGTGGGAGCCCATTGACCATATTTTAATGCAACAAAATATGTGTTCCTCATTTTTTCCTTAGCTGTGAAAGCAAATTAAATTCCCTCATGTATTTAGGTGAGATTTACATTACTTTTGGTTCATAAATAGTAATATGCTATTCTGTAGTCACTTTAACATTAAACATTGTGGAAAAAGTAGTGTAAGTTAAATTACTTTGGTTTTGAGTAAGTTACATTAAAGTTTAGTAATGTTGTAATGCACTTCTATAACACGTAATAATTCTTCTGTAATAAATACATGAAATATAGTGGCAATGTTATTTTTATTGTAGCAGTCAATAAGTACGCAAATATTCATTACCTTGAAATGACAATGGTCATGGGTGTCCTTAAATCCTTAAAGGGAAAGTAGTAAATGGAGAATGGTTAGATATTATTTGCATTTTGAGCTATTATTTAATGTGTAGCACCAGGTGTGTATTTTTAATAGCCAACACACAATAGATGAAACAAAATAGCTGCATATTTTTGTAAAGCCAATTCAAATTTTCCTAACAAAATTGAAATGAATTTTTTATATAGAACATTTAATAACTAAATCGCAATTTAAAAAAATTTAAATCTTGGGCATATACACTTCTACTACTATCTACATTTTTAATAATTTGTACAAACCATCTGTATAAGATTCTGAATGAAACTCCAACAAAAGATCTTAGTTATTGTTAAGTATCATCTGCAGTATGCATTTTGAAGGCCGTTCCTAGGAAGGTTGCGTTGTTCATGGCAACATGCAAAAACCTTCCATACATTGAAACTGGCTTTGAAGATAATCAGTAGGGATGGGTAACTCACTAAAATATCGGGTGTTGCTGCTGCAACACAGATACACCCTACTAAGTTAGCGCAGTTAGTCAACTCAATTATGCCATAACACAGCTCTCATTAGCAATACAACAAAGTGAGTGCAAAGTGCACCACTGCGTCACTGCTACTCTGTGTCAAAGCAGTTGCGCTGTGGTTGCGCTGCAGCTCAGAAGCAGTGTAGATAGTACTACCATAGTGCAGTGCACATATATCTGCTGAAAATCTAATGAAACTGAATTGCCTCCAAAAAAAACCTTTTACAATAATTTAAATAAAACTAACATTTAATATTTCTTATGGAGATTATAAAATTTGCACAAAAATTTAGAAAACATTTACTATAGAAAATCAAAACGAATATTCAGAATTACATAACAAAACTGACGTTTTAATTTTAGCTATTATATTTGACAATTTTAGAGATGTTTACATGGAAACACATACATTAGATCAAGCTTTGTATTTTAAAGTGCCATGGATTAGCTTGGGACGTGTTGTTAAAACACACAAAACAAAAATTGAACTTGTGTTATTGACCAATTATGATAAAATATCAATGATTGAAAAAGGTTAAAGGTGGAATATCCCAATGTTAAAAATATATTTTTAAAAACAAATAGTAAATATATGAAAAATAATAATCCTAACATTGAAAATTCATATTCGGTGTATTTAGATGCAAATAATTTTTATGTTAAGGCCACGAGTAAATTTTTACCATGTCAAAAATTAATTCGGCAAAATCACAAATATTTCGATTTAGCTTATTGTAAACTAAAAATAATGAATTTTAAAAAATTATTCAAATGTTGGTCGTATTTTAGAAGTTGGTTAGGAATATTTCCAAAATAAATACATGATTTACATAAAGATTTTCGTCTTGCCCGAAAAAATAAAATACCGGAAGAATCAAAACAAAAAAATTTCAACTACTTCATATGATAAAGAACAGTATGAATTATGTTAGATAAATCTCAAACAATGTTTGTCTTCGGGAACGAAAATGTAAAAACTACGCAGAGTATAAAATTAAAACAAATTGGATAAATTCATACATTGATTTAATAAAAAATGAGAACAAACGCAAAAGTAGTTTGAATTTTGATAGATTAAAGAATAATTCACTTTTTGGATAACAATGCAAAATATAAGAAAAAGCATTGGCATTATATTATGTACAAATACCAAACAAGTAGAAAAATTGATTGCAAAACCAAATTTTAAAGATCAAATTAATTTACTGAATTTTCAGTCGGAATGCATATGAATAAACCAAACGATAGATAAAGTATAAGGGATATTCCATTTTATAATCTTTTTATGTACATGTCTTTCAGAACCACCCAATTGTTTTGCACAATTTTCTTACTGTTTCTTCTTTAAAATTATATTCTAAATTATTTTGTTTAAAGAATTTCTTGTGTAAGCATTTATTTAAAAAAAAAACTAAATTAGAATTGAATTCAATATTTAAATGATTGTACAATTGAATAATATAACTTATTTTATTTACAAAAAAGAAATAGATTTTCCTGTAAAAGATAAATGAACAAAGCCAATTCTCAAGAAAAGTAAACACGTTATTAAAACTGCATTTAATGATATCTGAAGCACCAAAAGGATAAATCATGTGAAAATTTTGTCAAATGTTATATTATTTTTCATAAAATTTCTCAACTTTTTATTCTTAATACTCAATTAATTATAATCTACAGTATCTTCAGGTTTTATTAATATTTGGAAAAATGGATTTTTCACATAGTTCAGCCACGTAGTCCACTGGTTAAAACTAAAATTTAGTTTTTTGAAACTTCTTTGAAAAACTTGTTTAACAATTTTTTTTTAATTCAAATTCCTTTGCTAAAAATAAAATTAATGTTTACTTCAATACCTATTTGCTAAGCACTCATGGTGTGTTAGAAACACACCAGTTTAAATTTTTTCTTTGGATTAAATCATTAAAATAATTAAATGTTTGTAGTTTTATGTTGTATTTTATCAATGTATGTGTACCTTCAATATTTTAATATTATTTCATTTTCGTGATAGTAAATATCGCAAAATAATGCTGCTTCATCAACTTTATCAGTATTAATCTATTTTCAAGTTTTAATAATTAATTTGTGTCAGGACCAGTTTAATTGTGCCCTGGTAAATTAAATTAAAAAGAAAATGTATTTATTAAATTAACTAGGTCACCACCCATTTTATTATTAGCATAATTTTAATCTGAATTTTAGAACAGAACCTTAAAATACATAAATTTTAAGATTGTGTTACATTTTAATTAATTAATGTTCCTCCATCTGTTCATCTGTTCAACCTAGAACTACTGGACCAGACTGTTGCTGTGGTTATAAATGTTGTGAAGAGGTTAGCGAAGAAAAAATAAAGTGTGTGTTGTCAAAATTTAATGAGTTAGGTTTAATTGCAACTACAGTAAAAAGAGTTAGATCAAAAACTGGCAAGGCAAAAAAACGAAAATGTTCTCACAAATATCACATCAAACTAGGAACAGAATCAGTGACAAGCCGCATTTGCATCTATTCACGGAATATCGAAAAAAAGAGTAGATAATATAGGTATCAAAGAATATGAATATGTAGGCGCCTACAGATGGGCGAGGCAAACATAAAAACAGAGTCAAACAAATATATGAAGACTTGGTTGATTAAGTAGACAATCACATTAGAAGTTTCCCTTACAGAAAACCCCATTAAAGAAGAAATAAAAGTGCTAGATTTAATTTGTCTCCAGATTTAAATGTAAAAAAAAAAAATGTACGAAATGAACTTACAACTGCATGAACCAGAATTGTATGAGCAATATCGTACAAATGGTCATACACCTAATCCAAACTTCAAACCTAAAATATCACATGATTTCTTTTATATGTACTTCAAGCAAAACTTTAATTACTGTTTTGGGTGCCCTCCTTCAGACACATGTAGGAAGTGTGACATTCTAAACAACAAAATGAAAAATCCAGATCTCAATGAAGAAGAAAGACAAGAGCTGAAGAAACAGAAAAATATACATGACATGATGGCTGAAACATGTTATGACGACATGAGAGAAAAAAGTAAACTAAGCAAAGATGACGAAAAAGTATAAGAACAAACATTTGACTACCAGCAAAATCTGCCACTGCCAAAAGTACCCTCTGGTGATTCATTCTACAGGCATAAGACGTGGCCCTATAATTTTTCTGTACACTCTCGAAAGACTGGCTGTGCTCACTTCTATATGTATGATGAAACAACAGGTAGGATATAGCCAAATGAGGTTACGTCGTTCTTGAATCACTACGTAAATAATGTTGCCCCTAAGACAGTAAAGCTGCTGTATCTTTCCTCAAATAATGCAGCGACACAAAATAAGAATATGACAATAGTTCAGTTTTTGTACCTTATTACCAAAACTTATTCATTAGAGAAGATTGTACATCATTTTCCCATGTCTGGACACAGTTTTCTCCTGTGTGATCACTGTTTTGGTGTAATTGAGAAGTTTATGAGGAAGAAGGAATACATTTTCAATCCAAAACATTATGTACAGCATGTTCGGCAAGCATCCAGAAAGTTTACACCTATTCATGTGGGCTGAAACATGATTTTGAACTTTACTGAGCACTATGGAATCATTCAAGAAAGTGATTGTTAATGCAAGTAAGCAGAGATTTAAGATATCGCAGTATCGAATCTTTGAATACAGCACTATTAATGTAAGTTATCTACATCTTTTCCTATATACAAAGAGTTTTGTCTCGTGAAGAATGTAAATATTAGTTTGTATGTGCAGCCATCATCTGTTCTTTATGACTCAGCACTACCACTGAAAGCAGACAAGTATAAGGATGTTATGCATTTAACTACAAACTTTGTTCCACCGAATGAAGGAATATTTTACCATACATTGAAGAATTTGACTGCTGGAGATGGTGTCTGACACCAGTGATGATGATCAAGCTGACTATGCTACTGAATAATACACACATTTTTAATTTATAGTAGGTATTGTTTCAAGTATTATGACATGCATAAGTCCATATTTTAATGTATGACTTCATCTTTCAGCAGATCTTGGGCATATTTATTAGAGTTAGGAAAGATTATTGATAATATTCTAACGTGTTATAAAAATTGGTGCAAGATGGAAGCAGCGCCAAATAATTTAAACATTCATCACCAGTATACTTTTGACTATTTTCACTTATTTATAGCTCACGATACACTATAAATATGTTAGCCTAATACTGAGAAATATTTTGAAGCATAAGACTACAATTTATTTGTGTCATAGTACTTTTTGTCATTTCTTACATAAAGAAACATGAATATATGATGAGATCATTTTGTTTGCAAAATTTTCATTAATATTTTCTTGCATATTTGAAGACTTAAGTGTTGCCATAAATTTACATGTATTTGTTATAAGTGTTTAATTTATTAAAATTTTTTATAACAAAAAATATTTAATACAGCATTACTTCTTTTGCGAACTGATGCAAGAAAGGGGCAGTTCCAAACTTTGGAATTTTTTTCTGCATTCTCACATATGTATTTTAGCATATTAATACTTCGCAAGGCTCTGCACAAATGGTACCTTTAAACTGGAGAAGTATATTGAGCACATTATTTAGTGCTAATTTTTAGCACAGTTTTTCTTCATTTCCCACAAGTTTATTAATATGGAGCTGCCTCTCTCTCTTGCTGCAAGGTCCTCAATTGTGCCTAGATGCCGCTGAAAATTGGTCGGACAGCTCAGACAGCATAATCAGACAGCTCAGACAGACACGTCTGCACAATTGTGTCTGGGCCTGTAGTCTTGCGGACTAGGTTATGTAACGTTGGAAGTGAACAATGAAAATGTGTTGCATGATTTTGAAACGTGGATATATATTCCCGCATTATTAAACAAACTGCAGTGATGATTATAAGGTGCGAATATAAATTTCACGTATTTTAATAGCACAATACGAAAATGTGATGTGAATTATCCACAGTTTGTTCAGTGATGGAACAAACGTGATTTTTCCAAAAAGAAGTACACGCATAGGATACCAAATTTTCGTTACATCCGTACCAGAATATTTTAATATTATAATTAGTCATGGCTTGATAATTGCAATTGAATTTCGAAATATACTGTACTTGTACATAAAATCAATGTGTTATTTTACGTATTTACGTATTTTTCACTTTCGTATGTCAATAACAAGTACAAAATTTTGAGGCAGTATTGACTGTATTAGTGTGTTTTTGTTTTCTGTGATGCTCACTGTACACAGTTTTGTCGGTTGGAAATAGTACGTCGGCGCGCTTCACAAGTAGAACCAATTAGAAGCTATTGAGGTGCAACGATATGATGTTATTTGTTTACTTCAGAACTCAGGTTAGAGTGAATGGAGAATAGCAAAATACACATACACAGTAACAAAATTTTTGTTCCGAGATCAGTACATTGGACATAACAAATCATGTGGCCGCGACAAACTGCTTACGGCAGTTACCGTGAAAAGAGAGAACGAATGCCCATACCTACATACTGCAATCTAAGTGTATGTTGATCCGTATACACACACACCAATGCACGCACGCCTGCCTTTTATCGGGTTCCCTCCATGCCAAAGCAACTTCCCCTCCTGCGGCCGGCTAGTGTATCTGTACCCCCTCCACTCAGTGTCGCCACGCCACACTCATGCTTGTCTTGACGAGGCACCGCCCGGCCCTTCCAAGCCGTGCAACAGACATTTGCGCGTCCCCAGAATTGCACGCAAATTAGATCTGTAACGCTGAGGTATTATTACATGTATTGAAAGCAAAAGGAATTAGCTATGCTTGCCAGGATGTAGTTTTCTATTTAACCTTAAGGCGCCTAGGCACCACAGCATTAAAATATGGTATTTTTAGCCAGTTTCACACATTTTTTTCTCTGTAAATATAATTGATTGGAAAAAAGTAAGTCCTGGTGGTGTGAAGCGACCAGCCTGCGCTTGGGGTATAGTTTTTCAATAAGTCAGTTGTATTTCTAGAGTCTGTGCTGTTGTTTATTTGTTTGCATAATTAATGCTAACCAGTGTTACTGACACTTCAGAACCAAGAGCTGGTCAGCCTAGTATCAGTTAGTTGTAGGGCAGGGTTGATGCATTTATTAATGTCAAAAGCCCCAGTGTTGTGGCCCGGCCACCGGACTTTAAGATATTGCTTGTGAATGATTAAAGTCCTAGTGTTTTTACAATTTTTGTAAGTCAATAATAATTGTTTCAATAAGAGGGTTCCATGTTTGTTGTCGTAAGCCTAATAATTTTCTAAGTAAATCATTTAGTTAAATAATGTAAAGATTATAATTTTGCTGAACAAGGAATCACATAGAAAACCCACTCTAAATGTAAAACTGCTATTGGGCCAGGCGAAACAGTACAGTAACAGAAAACAATGTCTGGATGCAATTCCTAGTGATAAGTTTTCTCATTGGAGTATTTTAATGTTAAATAATGTGTTCTCAAGTTTTGAGTAAGTTAAAATTGTTCTAAGTTCTCAATGTTCTGATGACACGTAAATTTAAAGTAAATATGTCTTGTGTGGACTTTTCTAAAACGGCATGAAATTTCAAGCAACTTTGGACTCTTGGACATTTTACGAGAAATTGATCCTTTAGAAGTTATTGCAGTTGTCAAGTTTTGATATTTATTTTGAAAATATGTAGATGAGTTCAGCCAGCCCGGCATGGTGCCGCGGAGGCGATACCGATAGGTGTTTACAGAGGGTACTGCAAGGTGTACGGCCGGCGATGTCCGATGCCGAGATTTTATTTAATATAATTTTTATTGTAATAATTATTAACTAAAATATTGAAATACCTCTTTAAAGTCAGCAGAATTTTGCTGATTTGTCGGTGATTTTAGTTTGGTTAATTTGTATCCAGACCGGTTATTTAATCTTGCTAGAAGGTTATAGAACATTCTAACCAGAAGGTAGGCCGCCATGGTATCTTGGGACGCCATTGTGGTTACCGTTGCTGGTCACTTTGTATTCTCGACTGCCGAAGAAGCCGGATAAGTGCCGCGTTGTGCGAGGTTCGCACGTGGTAAGCCGAGGGGCGCAAACAGTAGCCATGGGGCCGCGATGGAAGGTGGTGAAAAGATTTGCTAGAACTAGTTTTGCTGCTAATTGATGTGAATTTACAGCCGTATCAACCGCGTGGCCGGCCCACTATTGGTTCATGCTTTGAGTTTAGCACGTGCTATTTTTATTTTACTTGGTTTTCCTTTTTAGTTCAGTTCTCTTTCATTTTAATTTATGTTGTACAAGAAGTTTGTACGAGCTGATGTAAGCGTGGTTGCATGATTTTGTAACAAAGTAATAAATATGGGCTGTTGATCTAACCACGTGTCTGAATGCCATTATGCATGTGTCCATCCTTCGATACCACGAACCCTGAGGTAAGAGTAACTCACCGCTGAGACCGGAGCATACATGAGGACTGATCAAATTCCTATTTTTCTTTGTGGAACATTGTAAGCAAATAAGTGTGGCTAGTATTGTCATATCAGCCAGGTGCAGTGTGTGCGAGCTAAGCGCGTGCCACCACAGTGGGCGTAGATTATACTATTATACCGTCCCTTAAAAAAACTAGTATTCCTATATCAATTACTTACGAAGTTACACGTTGTTCTGGTCCTTTCCTCGACCAAGGAAGCTTGTTCCCGTTCCTAAATTGACAAAAAATACCAATGCGGGAAAACATATGCCCCGAGAGTTGAACACTGTGAACAAGGGCTGACAAAGAATGTACTCGACAACAGACGATTTATGGTTAATACTGGCATTTATTACTGACAAAATTCAAATACATTAGAATCATAAGGTTGGAATTAGGTCTACACAAAATCTCAAGCAGCGCAAAAGACATTACATTCATAAACTTCTCGCTCTGAATGCTTGACAAAATACACGTGAAACCCCGTTCGACGCACTGACGGCCCAATGCGAGAAAAATCGAAAGAACTCGCAAACTAAACCAACAAGGAGACCAAGCAACTTACCGATCAGATACACGACGGTGCCTTGACGTGTGACCCTGTTAAAAAACACTGAAATACGAGAACTCACCTAGTCGGACCGTCGGGGCATCGAGCGTAGTCGGCGAAAACCAAGACACGACGAGCCCGGGCGAAGGCAGGCGCAAGAGTGAAGAGCCCCTCCTGGCTGGTCACCACTCCCAAACCCCGATAGGAGGGGAAGGGATGGGAGGCCCAGCCGAGGAGTGCCGAGCGCGCTCGACCAACGAACGAAGGAGCCCGAGGATCTGGCGCCACAATCAAACCGTCTGGTCGTTGCGAGCGGACCACCGGGCGGGACAAACCCACATCTATCCCTCAGGAGGACTCAATCGGACGAACGGCACGGGAAAGGGGCGAGGCGGGGGGCCATCCCACCACAACGTGTAGGCACAATCACTGATTTTACAGAAAATACCTGACTGGTGAATCCCCTTAATGCAAAAAAAAAAAAAAAACAGCACCGCCAACAAGTCGAAACTTAGTCACCTATGCCGTTCTTACCCTTTGCCCAGTCTGGTTTTCTTTCCAAGCGCTTGTCTGGCTGATGCGTAGTGCTGATAATGCGTCCCACATCTTTTTGTCTTGCTTTCACTTCGCTTGCAGTCTTACTCACTCACAAACAAACACACACAAACACATACACACACACACTCACTCCGCCACAGCACAATAGTTTTAGCCGACTCTATTGTATTGTCTTTGAAACAAAGGTAAACATGCGTCAATCACCTGCATCATGGATAAATTCCATGAAGCAGATAATCGGACCACAAAGTCGGCGCCAGAAACCCTACAGCCTGGAGGAGATTGCAACACATGAAGTTTGTCACTTAACCAGGCAAATTGAATAAACTATTAAAAACTCCTATAACTCTAAAAATAACATACAAGACATGTGATTTGTCATTTTCAGTGGTTGGGTGCTGCTAGAGGCAGGGAACGAAAAATCCTGTTGTGCACATGTAATACAGATTATCTTTACCGGTGTTAGCATACACGTGAAAGTGAGCTGATAATGAGGCTGATAATGGCTAGGAGAAGGATGTCTGCATGATATTTTTTCCGCGAAGGGGATGAGGATATTGATTTACATTTCCCGGGAAACGCGTTGTAAGTTGTTTCCCACGCTGATGTTTGAGAAGGTATGTGGGGGACGGGAGGGGGGTGACCTGCCGGCTGTGAGACAAGCATGTAACTCTAGCTGTCACATTCTTGTTATCTACGAAGACTAAGATTTTGCTTTATTATAAATAAATCAGGGGTAGACAAACTTGTAACATACGTAGTAATGCTCACAGGCCGAACATTGCTCTCCGACGTGCGACACCACATTTTTCAACAGCTTTAACTATTTTTTGGAAAATTTTTGCGATTTTTTGACGGTTCCCAAGAGTTATATTCATAAAATCGCTACCTTAGTAAATCCAGGTTTCGTAAAATCGGGGGTCTAGTGTATGTTTGTGTAATGTCGAACTGCTCCCATAATTTCAGCATGGCCTTCAACAACTTTTTTTTTCATTCTGTTCTTAAAATGTTTGTGGTATATGAGTGGATTTGTTTTTTTTTTTTTTTTACATGTATAGTATTTTGTAAATAGATAACTTAGCTGGTTTTGAAATTCCTTTTGGACTGCTAAAAATAATAATAATAATAATAAATTATACGTAAAAACAGTAAACCATTTTTAAATTCATATTGCTTTAGTCTTGCATAATAATACTTCACAACTTGTTATTTTGCCACATTCTGTTACATGTTATGCACGTACAAATAGACTTTGGTGACCTTGATAAACATTTGGCATTTATGGCGGCAGAAGAACATGAATATTAACTTCGCTTCATATTACCCACTCTGCGACCAGTGACATCTGATACATATTTAGCTCCAGAAAAAGCTGTGCTACTATTAAGAAAAAAAGGTGGCAAAGTTTAACACTGCAGTCACATATAAATGATTGATAATGCTTTATTTCACACAGTCTATTTGCAATTTTACCCAACCAACACTACGATACGGGTATTGTTATCCAATATCCCGTGCTACTTTGTTAGATGATTGAAAGGTTATCAGTTTCATACCTGATACGTTTCCCTCTCCTCCAAGTTACAGTTTTCCTCAGAATACAACAGTAGAATGAATATTCTAATTTTGTTGGACTAGAATGCTTCAAGGGGCAGTTCACCAAAAATTTTAAACATTTTAATAAATGTTATATTTGTACGAGATACTGTTCGTTTCATAGACATACATTATGACTATTTTCTACTTCAGTGATTTTTTTAGCTTTCGTAGGGAAACCAAGTTAACTTAACAAAATTAAATAATTCTCATTGAAGAATACTGTCGCAGGCTACTTATGTACAAAAACTGCATGTTAGTTAAGTTTTTAAAAAACTGGATCTGAAATAAAAATTTGCTAACATAGTTTTTTTTTTTAAATACAAAAAAAATTAAGTGCAGTTATTATAGTCTACATGTCTTCAAGTAGCCTGTGGGACTATCCTCCAATGTAAAATTATTTACTTCTATAAGTCAGTTGGTTTTTCCTTGTAGCATAAAACCGTTTTATGCATATTTGGACTTTGACTTATATAAAAACTTTGAACGCTAAAAATATTTCATTGAACAATGAAATAGTTGCAATGCATGTCTACAAAACAAACAATATTTCGTACAAATATAAAAATGATCAAAATAATTAAAGTAATTAAAATTGTCAGTGATTCACTCTCTTAAGAGCACCGCCTACCAGTGTGTTAGATGCTGAGGGTGTGTCCATACTTGAGCATTTTGCCTACATAAGCCGAATGAGCGTGCGGCGAACAGGAGTTTGTGCGGTAGTGTGGATATGTTTCATTGCACAGAACGAGCATGCGAGCTTGCTTGTGAACAACCCGAACGCTATCCGTCAAAAGTCGGTAAAGTGTACATGCTCAAAGGGCTGTGCGTGCTCAGTGTGGACGTGTGGATGGAGTGAGAGACTGTTTGAGCTGTTCAGACAGTGCGCTGCATCTGGACACTTCGTTATCAGCAGATCAGACTATTCAACAATGGATTGGAGTAATAAAAATTTCTCACACTTATTCAGGAATGTGAGAAGCACTCAACATTGTGGAACCCGAGATATGCAACGTATTATAATCGGAATAAAAAACATGATACATGGGTAGACATCGTAAAAGTTATTGGTTATACTGCAGACGAGGCAAAGAAGGAAATGAAAAGTTTATTGGGAAGTCACAGACGAGAAAGGGCTACAGCAAAATCCACCGTGGACACTGGAAAAGGCATGTACTGTAGGGACTAGTCAAAATAGGAAAATCTTTGTTTATATGGTCCAAAAAACCAATCCAACGAGCCACCTCCAATATCAGCAACACTACCAAAGCCAAAAATACTGATATCTCCTAGGTGGTACCATATCATGAAGGCCTATGCAAACTCCAACCCATTCTCTACTCGGGCTACAAAATCTTGTTCTCCTCACCACAAACCCAAAACCTTCTTTCCAAACCACCAAGGTTCGTTTTCAGCCAACCACCCAACCTCCGCAACAAACTAGTACACCCCAAACTCCCACCTTCGACAGTGACAGACACTACAACTAATCTCAAAGGTTCCCATCCCTGCAATAACCCACGTTGTGGCTCCTGTGCCATCCACCAACCCTCTACATCATACAAAAGCAGGCTAACTAATCCCATTTACCCCATCCAAGGCAGTTACAGCTGTGCTACCAAAAACTTAATCTACCAGCTACAGTGTAAACACTGTGACATTAAATATATTGGCCTCACCACCAACACTCTCAGACAGAGACTGAATGACCACAGAGCAGACACCAGACAAGCCATAGCAGGTAATCACACCAACCCACAGGAAAAACTAGTTGCTGCCCATGCATCCCACCATAACAAGGACTTCGACAAATGCTACAGCCCTAGAGTGGTGAGGGTCCTGCCACCTACAAGCAACAACTCTGAACTCTGACGATGGGAACTAGCTCATTAGTACAATACCAAATCCAGGCAACCACCGGGTCTCAACATAAGATAACATCCTCAGTCAGTCAGCTTCCCACAACCATTTCACTCGCATCTCTTCACAAACCCCTACACATCCTCTTCTACATGATACTTTTGAATCTCCCGCCTCACATCTGTCCAACCACTGGCCGCTAGGTGCACCAGCATTTGTGCATCGGCAGCCGCAATGCAGTCAGCCATGCCTCTTCATCCAAGAAAGATGCTCTAAGCAGCGAAACTTCACGATACACGCTTCCGCGATTACGTGTCGCCCTATATTTTTGTATGTATCTGTCAAGTATCAAAATGTAAGTACTTGTGCTTCTGTATTTTGTACATACATAAATTTTAAGTTGACCCAAAATGAAATACAGTAACTACCTTTCTTTTTAAGTACTTACCACTGAATGATATATGGGATATTTTACCAGAATGGAAACTTCATAGTCAAGCACCGTAAGTTAGGCTGGAGTACAATATAGATTTTTCTTTCCCGAGATATGTGATAATTATTTTATGGTAATATACTAACATAGCATTGTAATATTTCTCTTTTAAAAAATCAAAACTGGTGTCTTGCAGCAATAGGTGATATAAATTAAATATTTAGAATCAAACAATAAATATACGTTTATGACTATTTAGCTGAGTCACTGTCATTAATTTTTATGTTGTTTTCTTTAGTTTCAGCATTTATTTGGTTAAGCACATTCTAGAATGATCCTGAAGTAGGAGAAAGTTTTCTGTGTGTAAGCCTGAGATTGGCTAGGTGAGAGAAACTACACACAGTAAACCCTTCATCTAACGACACCGTAAATATGTCATTAGATTGTCGATTTAGTTAGTCCTGAGATTTTGACAGCCCCAAAATTTTTTTAAAAAATTTTTAAGTTAATTTTTTAAAGATAACATATGGCAGTTACCAACTTAAAATAAACACATTTTTCATTGAAATTATATTTTAATATAATGAAAAGGTGTCTTCCAAATAAAATGGTGCTCAATAATCCCCCATATGTTGTGACGTGTGCGGCCGTGCGGCGCGCTTGGTTTGGTTGTGTAGGATGTGGTAGGAGAGAGCAGCCTGCTGGCCTTGGCTTGTCTCCCTTTCAGCTCGCTCACTGCGCATCAGCATGATTCATCGTGCTTACCTGGCGCAAAGCATGCACAGCAACAACAGAAACAACAGAACAACTCTTATTATTTACGTGAAAGTATAATGCAATGATATAAAACCTTTCAGTACCCGCCATTGAATCTATTTTTTTGTAACTGCGCATGAACTGTTACAGCTTGTCGCCATTATAAGATTTTAAGCGATACTAATAAAAATGCTTATAAAAGAAAAAATGCTTATAAGAGAAAAAAAAATTATATTTAAAAAAAACAGTACTCCTATTAGGAACACTAATTTGGAGCCACTCAAAAGAGATAAAAACTGACTTTTCAAAGTACTGTCACTATAAAATAATGACTGAATTACTCGTCACTTGTCTCAGGCCCAGGGCCACAGCAGGGGGGGCAAAGGGGCAGAATGCCATGGGCCCCTAACCTGAATTGGGCCCTGGTCCCTTGCCCTAGAAGTAGGCAAAAAATATTTTTATTGACATGTTACAAGCCCTCAAACTACTTCCCGTCCAAGGCCCCCAGAAACCCTTCTTTGCTGTGGTCCTGCTTAGGCTTATAGGAAAAATCGTAAAACTATGCTACAGTTTAATGCTCTGCACTGCGAATAGAGGCAAAGTGTCTCTCGACACGCTATATGCCATATGTCTCATGTACCAAGTTATCAATAACACATCGGAAGTTGTGAAGACGAGCTCAATTCTAATGCGCACAACCCCTGTGTGAAGCTAGAGGAAAAAAAAGATGAAATAACGCCGGATTGTTTTTTTTTTTTTTTTTGACTGAGTGCCATACAGGTTCTTTTTTTCCGTGCTGTAATGAGGAAAAAAATACCATCTCTTCACCCGCCGGCCCCATGGGCTCTTGCTAGATACAGAAACAAAGACGATGGCTGGGAGAGAGTGGGAGGAGTGGCTCTGTTTTGCAGCCAGGCAGGCTGCAAGTTGCACGTGGCTCTGACAGTCGGCAGCTGAGGCGCGTGCACACAAGCACAATCTGGCTTGTTGGCTAGGGGCCGGTGGTTAACAACACTAATTCAAAACACAGCAGTGAAAATGTGGAGGACAAGAGTGTGGCAAGACGTGAAACTTACCTACTCATTGGTTAGCCTTATTAAACAAGAGCAAAGGGTTTGGAAGTGAGAAGTAAGCTACTGCAGTATTGGACATTACTGTTGCTATGTGCACGTCAGATGGCTGCATAGTTCAGATAAGGGCACGTGGAGGAGTGTGAGAGAGATTGCATGGAGAAGGGAGCTTGGAGCTTGGGGAAGTGAGGGGAAGGAGAAGGTAAGAAAGCGTTAATCATCATGTTTCACATGTTAGTGTTGCGCGGGTGGCTAACTCACCCGGCGCATGCTTCAACTACATTCCAGCCAACCTTTCTAACATTATTTCACTGCTTTTTTTTGTTTCGCAGCTGCATATCAGTAATTTATGAAAACTGCAGTATGTTATTGTTTAATGTATGCAAAATTATTTTTAAATATCATTTTACTGAGATCTACTGCACTCTGATTAGCTAAGTTCAATTTTTTAAATATATATTTTTCCAGGGTTCCTGGAAAATATGTCATTAGATCACCGCTGTCGTTAGATCCGATGCCATTAGATCCGGCGTACTATGTAATTAAGTTACTTTTGATTTGAGCCATGCCCCCTTATGCCATCATAAAGAAAAAGAATCACGACACTGGGTTTGTCGGTCACACAGAGTAGGGCTCTACACCCTGCGTGGTATTATTAGATAATTAATTTTTTTTAATAGAAAAGTGCTTAAGGTGCCACATAGCTTGGTACAGTGGATTCCAAAGGAACAGTGACAATAAACAAACATTAAAACATAATTTCTTGAAGAAAAAACAACCAAATAACTTCAAAATAGAACTATCCAACAACTGAGTGGAGCTTTCCTAACCCTTGGGAGATGATGTGCGACAACAAATACAAAAGTTATTGGTGAAAACCTTATTGAGAAGTAAGCATTTCAATCAACAGAAATTCTTTCTCTTGCAATGGGAGGCTTAACTGTATATTATTAAAAATATCTGCAGATGGACATGCTGAAAAGGCAGCATGTGATCTTGCCAAGATTGACCTCTTTTTCCAGATACAATTACTTGAAAATACCCACACTTATGTACACAAACTAGTCTAGTACAAATATCTATATTATTGCTTTACAAAAACCACATTTACGTTGTGTATTTTAAATAACAGCATTCGTGAAAAACAATACATCTCAACAAATAATTTAGGTGGGTTATGTTGCTACTGACTTCATTTTATAAAGTGAAAAAATATTTAATCACTGGTGTACTGTGAATAAAAAACACAGCAGAAATTTACCACAGCAATAAATGTTTCCCAAGTGTTTAAATGCTCAGTTAAGTTCATATCTATGTTGACTGGACTAAGTAAGCTACAGTTGGCAAATTGGCTTTTGTTTTGCTTGTTGATATCTGTAATTGTGTCATTTCTACATTGTATGTAACTATTGTGCAGTATTAAAGATATATTACTGTAATAAAGTCATATCATAACAATGGCGATGAGTACGAGATTTCTAGAAGTCAGAGAAGTATAAATAATCAAAACTGGCAGCATTTGGAAGGTTAGGAAAGTTCTGTCTCCTGGAGGATATGCTTTGATGTTCATGTTGTTGCTATTTTATAGCATTCATTGGAATAATTGTTAAATCACCTTGGCAGTTTCAAACACTTTTTAACTTCTATGTAGTAAACAGAACAAGAAAAGAAAATACAAGTCAGTAAGTAGTAAAATATGTTTTCCAATTATTTTACCCAATATATGAAAAATTCAACAGGTTATTGGCCCAGATGCTATTCTGTGTCATGAATGTTACCACATGAAGAATTGAAAATTGGTAATTATGGAAAACATAAAATTTAATATTGGACTTTTGGAAGGTCAAGCTAACTGGTCTACATGGAAGTACAAAGTATGTACTCTTCTGCGAGGTACTTCTGGAGCGATGGAAGTCATCGAAGGAAGTATAACAAGACCAGAAG
>PNEQ01058168.1:0-17870 GCA_003012365.1 Medauroidea extradentata | reverse complement strand
GAGTCTAAAAATAGACATTACCACGGTCGTAGTAGTTGAGAGTCACGTACTCGCACTGGCGTCATCGGGGAAAACCAGTGACGTCTCTCGGGAGTTGCGACATAGCTGCGGAAACCCATGACACCACTGGTTGACTCACAGGGCTGACCACCCAGCATGATGTAATGTGCCTGCTGCCCGGCCAACACGCAACACTATTTTACTCGCGTCGCCCCCATCGCTTCGTGTCCATCGCTCTATTGTGAATCAGACATCAGGCGTAGCAACTCCGGCCTATGCTGCCTCGGCTCACACAGTACACTACTATACTCTGTTATTTGGGTAATTACTGTTCTATGACATTGCAAGACTAGGAACTACTTACTTGTTTAAACGATTCTACTACTAGGAGAATATGATTTTGGGCAGAATCGTGGAGGTACAGTACTGCAGTATACTCTGTCGTCTCAGAAGCCCAGACGAGACAACAAAACAAAGAAATATAAGCCGAGGTTAGCTGTAGTCTTAACACACATATAAACTACAATACATACTTTACTGGACGATACAAATTATTCAAAGGGCCGCGGTGGCAGAATGGTCAGACCAATCGCCTCCCACCAAGGCGATCCGTGTTCGATACCCGACGGGGTCGGTCCCCTGATTTTCGTATGTGGGAATCGTGCCGGATGATGCCGCTGGTCGGCGAGTTTTCTGCGTGATCTCCAGTTTCCCCCGCTCCTTCATTCCGGCGCTGCTCCATACTTACCTAACGCCACGCCTCACCAGCGCTAAAACCTCGATGTTAAGCGATTACCAAAATCTCGCTCACACAAACATTATTCAAGAGTAACATTAACGATGATCCAGCATGCACTCTATGCACTGTACGTCATGTGGTCTACAGTGAAGAAACTGAGCGTTTTCGGGACCTATGTTTATACCACATTTTGTGTTCCACAGATGCAAGGATTGTTTTCACAAAATATTGCCACGCAATTTTGCAGCATTCTATATATTAGCGTGGACCCTTGGCGATCAAGGTCGCCAAGAACCCGAGAGCTGCTCTCTGAACTTGTAAGCGATTCGACTTGAAGATCGCGGTTCGAGGTTGTCGGTATCTCCGCGGATGTACGGTGTAATTATGGGCGCGGCTAACTGCTCGCGCAGTCCAACAGGTCGCTGGGAGGGACGATGATCTGCAGACCGCGGGACGTGCGCACATCTCGATCTACCAGAGGGACGGCACACGGCGGGCGCCGGACAACAAGAGCAGTGCGAGGCTTGCAGACGACCGCCAAAACAAACAAACCATCCGTCCTGCTTCGCAACCTGTTCCTCGGCTCTGGACTAACCTGTAATAACACTGGCGTACGTCCTCTAGGGCTAGTGCGTGGCTCTGACTGCACCATCAACACTTTACAGAGAGTGAGGAGATCTTATTAGTCACGTGTACTTGCAAAAATGGCTACAAACATAGTTCTTCCATATATATATATATATATATATATATATATATATATATATATATACACATAAGAACAAAACTGACGTGAAACTACGGTAGAAACTCGTATTGCACATCGGTTAAAACTTTTCACTAAGAAAAGACTAAGTCACCGTGAAAGTGTCAGTCAAGCCACGATACCACAATGCACGCCGTTCAGGTGTCTTACGCTAGAGGTGATATCGCACGAGATGAACCTCTCAACATCGCCCTTAGCGCCGTGCATCACTCACACACGGCTTGAAATTTCCGCGTTTGACGCACGGGATAAGCGGAGCAATAAGAACCACAGTGCCATGCTCGATGACCTCTATTTGCAGCGCATTAAACTGCAGTAGTCTTTTTCCTCAGGAGACTTCAAACTATTACCCTAATTTATTTATACTGTGTAGCAAGGCTTCTCGTTTTGCGTTTAAACGAATTCAGGCGCCATTTTCTGAGTATCAAAAAAAAAAGCCATTTTTAGCCATTCTGAGGGACCCTAGAATCGGGTTTCCAACAAAGCATGCTAAAATTTGAAAATTATAGAAGCGCTGGTGAGAGGTAACATGAGGTGAGTGTGGAGCAGCACCGGTTGAGAGGGATGAAGAGAACTCTGAGAAAACCTCCCTCCAATGGCATCGTCCGGCACGATTCCCGCATGCGAAAATACTTGTCGACGCTGCTGGGAATCGAACCCGCATGACTTCGGTGGATGGCGATGCCCTAGTCATTGTGCTAACCGTGGACCCAAACACTGTCGAGTTGGGTAACCTTCATCCACAACCAGCGCGTAATCTGCCGCCAGTCATCAAAAAAGCCCCATCTACGTCCAACGCATCCACAGAAGTGAGAAAGGCCCCCATCCATTCTTCACAACGGAAAGCACGGTAAAGGCGACTATAGGCCGTTCACAGCGAATTTATAAATTTATTAAGGCTAACCACTAAAAAATGATGTAAGGAAATTAAAATTTTTTCCTGAAGTAGTAAGAAGACATTATACGAAACACTTCACAGCCTAAGAATACTAAGGGCGGTATATGTACAATTGAAAATCGATATTAGAACAATTTTTTTCCTTACAAAATACTGAAAAAGGCTTAAAGTTAAATTAAGATGCTATGGCCGATGTTTACGTGTTATTGAGACAATAATTAAGTTAATAAATCACAATTTAAACCTTTTCCCTTCCTGAAAAAAATACAAGTAGCAACTGTATTACTGCATAAAATGTCTTTACCGCCAGGTTCTGTGAACATTTGTTGCCAACTTGGGCGGTAATTCGTAACGAACACAAAAGGTCATCTTCCTGTACGCTTCTAGGATGCGCCGTTTAAAATTCACACAACTGTTTCTGTGCCAATAATATATCCGAATCAGTCATTTGAGAAGCAACAGGGTATCAATTTTCTACCAAAATAAGTTGTCGGTCTTACAATTTTGCACAGAGATAAATACACGTATTATTAAACCACAATAAGAGACCGTGTCACTTATTATCATTAGTTTTTCTTAATTCCTTCGTGATTAAAAAATTGGCAAGAATTAATTGAATATATTTCAATAGGGACGTAGCTAATTACTTTACATTTCTTTACGTACATCGTATTCGAAAAATGAAAGCGTAACTATGAAAGAATTACACTAATTTTAATTTTAAGATACAGAATACAAATAAAAACTGAACTCCCAGTACCGATTTCATCCGATAATACGGCATACCTAACAGTAAAGTGTAATTTTTCTATAAATAAAAAATGCCGGTTATTTATGACATCCTTCATTTATTACACGAAAATAAATATTATTATCAAAACAGGTGGGTGGCGCAGCCTTTTGAGCATCATTCGCAAGTGTAGCAAGACACTGCATTTATGAGTTGATTCGAGAAACGCTATATTTCATTGACTACAAAATTATAACACCCACAACTAATTTTGGTAGGAAATTGACTTATTTCGTGTCTCAAACGACTGATTCATCGGGTAATGTAGGCAGTTACTTTCGCTACGGAAGTGGTTAATACAGGCGCCGTGCCAAAGGAAAGCGTATCCTGAAATGCAGTTGTTGAAAAGCATGTCGCACAATCCAGCCATGTAAACCTAGTGTCAAGTTGCGCAGACGAGCCCAACACGTGGCCGATGGAAGGCGAGGCGACGAGACTCGGACCTATCTGGCGGAACGATTCCTAATCTGGCGGTCACGGTCGGCAGCACCACCACCAAGCCACTCCACCGCGGTTTGCATGTGGACACAATGGGACACGGCGTGGGGAGGACACGGCGATTGGGTCGGTCAGTCGCCACAGACCTCTTCCCATTTCCACTACGTCCTCCAAAATCCACATCTCATCATTCCTGTTCTGGAAGTTCAACTGCTCACCCACAGCAAACGCCAACCTGCCGGTTCGTCACTGAAAGGTTCACCTGGCAGTATCAGGAAGTTCGCATTATAGGACTAGGACTTATGGGGAAAAAAAAAAAAAAAAACTAAGAATTTTAATTGCTTCGCTTTGATCGGTTCAAATGTTTTTAAAAATAAAACAAATAATTGTGTGAGTTTACTTGCACAGTTTCCTTCAAAGGCAGAACAAAATTACAAGCATAAATCTGCGGGTTTTCATCACGAGTAGTGAGGTCCTGATTCCACGAATCTAATTTCCTAATTACATCACAAGAACTTTAGGCTCGGTTTCAGCCGCCATATTAAATTTTATTATTATTATTATTATTTTTTTTAATTCCGAGAAGAAAAATGTTAAATCGGCGACTATGCCGCAAATTCTATTTACTTTGAGCTACAATACAATCATGGCAACTGAGCTAGTAATGTATAGTTAAATCGCAATTTGTCGGGCAAATTATAAATATATATAAAAAAAACTTGCCGTACAGATTGCGGCGTAATTATAAGTTAACAGCTAAATCGCAAGTAGCCTAAATATAATTTGAGGTATAATCGCATATTAAACATTTTTATTAGAATTCCAAAAATGCGAAAATTTATAAAATTCAATATGGCGACTGAAATCGAACCTTAAGGAAGTAGTTTCTTACATTTATTGATTTAATGATTTTGTTGTACTATTAGATATTGTTGACATTTTCTCAGCTACAGCAACGTCATAAAGTCATTATTGGCGTTTTTTAAGAGTTTGGAAAACATGTTTTTAATTAGCGGACGGCATTTTTTAAAATAGTAACACAAGAGAAAATACTTTCTGTACCACGCTACAACATGGCTCACGCGCCAGATCTACTAACTCGTAAAACGTGACTATTAGCAAACAGAGAGAAAAAAAAAACGATAAATGGTAACATTGCAAGCAAAATTACGTGACTATAATTAGCGTGACCCAAAACAAAAATAAAAAGGCAAAATGTTTTGTAAAAATTACCGTTCTTCAGTGAAGTTTGATTGAAATAGATGAAAATGTTAAAACTATTTAAATGCCTTTCGCAGCTGCTTTTTAACATATAATTTTTTTTTCGCATACTGTTTTGCGAGATTTTAACTACTTCCAAAATATTTTTTTTTGTGTAGGAGACAGTTTTCTTTTATTTAAGCGCAAACGAAGATAGACGCACGTGTTATGGACACACACATATATAAAGATATATGTAAATATATATATAAATAATATATATGCGATTATAGATACTATACATTAGCTCTCACTTTTTAGTGACGTTCGAATTCAACCGTAAGCACAAAGAGTTGGAAATTGGTCGACTGTTATCGCAATGCGTTTAACGTCTTGCTTGGTAGTTAAATAGGGCTTACCGTCTCAACAGCGGGGTCATCTAAGAAGGTACCAGTTAGTCGGAAAACAATGCAAAATCACATTCAGAAGTGCCGGAGCAAGAATTGAACCTGGGTTCATCAGGATTCCGATCTATAGTTTCATGACTGCACCACTTCCCCTAGACAAATTCGATTGTAGTAACACCCCTCAGTGTGTGTTCACAAATTAATTTAGCACAGTGTGGCAACACTAGTTCAATACATTGCAGCCCTTTATACGATGACTGGAACATTTACAGAGGGAAAACTGCTTTAGAGAGGCCGTGCAATAAAAACAGATTGGAGTGAAGAGATTTTATCAGGGGTTAACAACGAGCTCTCGAGCGCTGAATAAAATAAGATTATGTTGCCTATACAACCGGCTAGTTAAATACCGGCTTACATAATAAAAAAAAACTTTTACTACGACGTAACGTGACGCGACGCGCGCGCACAGTAACGTGAACACAGCTCTGTAGTTACGGACTGCCCATTGTAGATATGATACACTGTTTCTGAACACGAACAGCGGAAATGGATAACGACTGAATGCACTAGCGTATGCGTGTAGCACGGTACTGACATCAAGGTCTTCAAAAGGCCTGCAGAAATCTCGCATGGCAATGTGGGGACAGATTATCTCAGGAACATCTGTACTTATTGAACAGTTATGTTGAAGGGGCTGGCTGTTTTCTGTGGTCTGCAGCGAACCATAGTTTGGGTTTATTCGATATTTTGTGTTCTTAACATAGTTCCATATCCACATGCTCATTCGGCAAGTTAAAACATTGTTTCACGAAAATAAAATATTTGATTTAACTTCTGACATGACATATCACATATGTAAAAAAAAAAGTGCACTCATTCGTGGGATAGACTATACTGCTGTGAGACGCTCAGTGCACATTACAAACGACAAATCATTTTAAGACGATACAATACTTTTTTTTTAATCGCGGGGTATTCCTTGTGTTTACGACCAAAAACTTCTTAGAGCAATTGACAACATACAAATACCATTTTAACATTTTACTGGTTTATGAACTTATGTAACGTGAAATCATTGCACAACATGGACTAGTAATTTGTAAAGTACTAATCAACACAGATTACATTTTTTTTTATTTTCAATGTGCAGTAGAGCACCACGTTACGTTCTAACCTGAAGTACCGAGTCCAGAAAACTGTCAGAAAGGAAACAAAGATGGTTTTAACATTTTCAGACACTTTACAATTTTAAGTCAGACTGGGAAATAATTAGTACGCCTAAGCCATACTCAGTGGTATAAGTACAGACTAACAAACTGCCGCATGTTTAGTTTTGCTAGTCAATGCAAAATAATAATTACTAACTCATTGTTAAGCTATAAACTGAAAAAAAGTAAATAGTCACAGTTTCACAGTGATTTCCCTGGCTCAATTTATTGTACCTGCTCCATCGGTAATCTGTCACAAACTGCGGATTGCATTAGCGAAATAAACTCACTGATTGAATAAGAGATTTTCACTAACTGAAAAGTAGGCGAAACGAATTGTTTAACCTTTATGTACAAAAAAAATTGCGTGATTCTGCATTAAATGAAATTCCACTTTTTTTTTCTAAAGTACGCCATAGGCTCAACAAAAGCATGCACCAAAATTAGAAATACTAAAAAATACCAGTGGGAATCAAACCCACGTCTTTTGATACAGAACGCTAATACTATAACCACTAACCCACGGTGAAAACTTGATTGTTGGAGTCTTATTGTTGCATACCGGTCATGTGTTGTTAACTGTGTAGATCCCTTCACAATAATAATTATTATAAAGTGTGAATATTTTAAAGTAGTGTAACCACAGAGTGAGAAAAAGAGCGCCACTGAATGTTAGTAAAAATCAACTCTCTACAACAGCTGAAAAACAAGAATATATTTATTACTTTCTATACTATAAATTTAAGCTTTCCATGCGAATACACAGCGCAGTTTTCAAATCACAAGTTATATATGTAGAATTTGTACCGATTAAATAGCAAAATATGCCTACTTACCAAACCAATCTATTGACCGAATCCTTTATTTTCTCACTTTTTTTATCAGCCAACATTGACAAAACAACAGAGTCGCTAGTGAAAAAACCTTGCAACTTTTTGATAGTGTAAAAATCCCAGTCATTATAGCATACGCAAGATTAATTTCCTAAGTTCTGAACTTGTTTCATTTTCATCACTAACCATTATGAGTTACAGAAAATTCAGATTAAAATAAGCAATGCGAAACCTCTCTCTTTGTCACGGTGCCAACAAGCCGATTTCAATACTATTTCTATCCACTTAGCGTGCTATTCGTCTTTCCATACTGTTCCAAACACGCACCATATTTAATAGTTAGTCTTTTTCTTTTCCTTTCCGGCACTATACCCTACCTTAATAATTAAAAAAAAAAAAATAAAAAATAAAAAATAAAAAAAAATATATATATATATATATATACAAAGATTAATATTTTTTTTGTCTTTATAATCATTTTACAATATATTACAGTATTTATAATCCAGTTTTAGACATACTCGTCTTAAGAGCCCTATACGGCATTAACACTGTTGCAGCGTGTCAGATTTTTTTTTTTTTTTAAGAACTATATTACCAGACTTGTGTTCGATAGCTTAATCTACGAAAAGAAAACATATTTAATGCTATGTTTTCAAGATATAATGTATAGAAACATGGTCTTGATGCATCTTAAAACGGTTATTAACGACTTTTTCAGACAGCTGTCACGAAAAGAAACCAACCGAGTGAGTGAGAGACACAGCGCTAAACATCTAGGTCTTCAGTGCTGGTGAGGTGTAACACGAGGTGAGTATCGAGCAGCGCCGGAGTGACAGGGGTGCTAAACGGGAGATCCCGAGAAAACCCGCCGACCAACGGCATCGTCCGGCACGATTCCCACATGCGGGGACCGACCCCACCAAGAATCGAACCCGGATCGCCTTGGTGGGAGGCGAATGGTCTAACCATTCGTCCATCGCAGCCTCTAGGTTGAAAAAGGTGTTTTTGGCAATGTTGAGGGTCTCCGAAATGATTTTTCAAATTGACGTGATCCTTTGAAACTATCCTTTCAGTCTTCGTTTGAAACGAGTTTTCTTTTTGTACCACAATGGACACATGTGGAATAGTCTCGTAAAAAAACCGCATTTACGAACACACTTCAACGCATTTTTAATCGCGTGGTAGGCGGCGCTCTAAAACCTATCTTTATGCTTACTTTCCTTTGCAGCAGTATATCTAAAGTTTTATTCCGTTACGTATCAGCGCTGTAGGGACTTTAAATGATGTAAGATATAGCTTAATGACGAAGGAATATCAAAGCTTACCGCTTTCTTCTTGTATATGTGCACTAGCCAAGACGCCACTAACAGTGATTATTAAGAAAAATACGAACACACGTTGAACTGCTCCCATTCTTTCTGTTGTACGTACACATTAAAATTCTAGCAGTAATAACGTTTCCATGACGTGCTTCGGTGCTTCAGTTGGCAATAGTTAACGAACCTTACAGCACCAGAGCATCCGTGCGTTTACTCTAGTAAATCGGCGAGGCACATAATAAATCGTACGGTAATTATATACGCTATGTCGTGACTGTTGATGAGGTACAGCGTAGGTGTATTTGTTTTCAAATCAACTGCACTGGACATTGTGTTTGTAGGATAATTAAAAAGCTTATACAACTATAATACAGTATTTTAAAAATGTTAGCATTTTACAGTTTAAAAAACTGCCGAATTTTCTGCATGAATTTAATAACAATGAATGTCACATAATCCCAAAAGTAAATATCATCTTATGTTTTACAAATATAAATACAAAAAAGCCTGCAGTGAAAGATAAAAACTACGGGGAAACACAATAAGAATCTGTATGAAAATGATTTTTAACTTTCTGAAGCCCAAAAGAATTCACTTTCTTATCTCACGTGTTCGTGTCAAATGAATGCTAAACCATTTTACACTGGGGCCAAACAGCAAACTGTTGGCTAAAAAGGCGGATGCAGCCGAAACGCGGGTTATAAATTATAAAAGCAGCATGGCTAGACGGTTAGCGATAGCACTGAAGACGAAAACGGACAATGGTTTAAAATATTTCCGAAGGAGCTGCCTCGTTTCAAATAACCAAGGTGCCGCTTGATGGCCATGTGTTCGTGTCAACTAGCTGCTACTCAGTGGAAGACAGACAATGCACGAATAGACGGAGCTTGAGAATGCATAGGACAATGGATTACAGCCTGCAGGTCATTGAATTAGCGAAATTTTCCGGCCCCTACTGATAAGTAAATAAGGATTAATTCAAATTTCGCATTTAACTGCACGTACATTTAAATACAGCAGCATCTCTAATGCAGACAAAGATCAAATGAAAATCCACTACGTGTTCCAGTCTCGGTCAGGGTCACTGTGTGTGAGAGAAGGCCGAAGTGAAGGTTGGCCCGGCTGCTCGACTAGCCCGCCAAGCATGTCGCCATCCGGTCTGAAGAATGAATGAGGTGAGGTGAGCAGTGACGGAATGAGAAAAGCGGGGAAAACGAGAGTTCTCCGAGAAAACCCACCTGCCGACGGCAACGTCTGCCACGTTCCCCAAATGCGAAAGATCCGGGATCGACCCCTGATCGCTTAGGTGCGAGACGAAAGGACTAACCCGGAGATCTTGAAATAAATCTTATTGCTGTATTTACGGTCTGGTTTAAAGAACAGCGAATAGGAAATACGATGACAAAAAAAACCATTAAAACTTCCACCCATGACGAATAATACAGTTACTAAAGTTCAGCGGCCGGCAAAACAGGTACATCAGAACACTGGTGCAAGCTACCAACCAAAGTGAAGCAGCCACGCGTTTCAGAATTCACTGTCAGAATCAGAAATTCACGAGAGAGACGGATGCCAGGTGACGACCACGAAACATACAGTTTAACACACGTGTGTCCAAGCGAAGGATTGCCCTACACACAGGAAGGAAGTGCCACGTGGGTGCATCCCAGAACTGGGACATAGCCCCGTGTTACAGGAACCGTCTCCATATCCGACCAGTAGCCCACCGTCTCCTTCCACTATATTTAGCGGCGAGGAGAAGGAATTAGCATTTCAAACAACCCCATCACCCACAATTCTACGTGGGCCTTCCACCTACAAATTTCCATGGAAGAGGGCCGCCGAAAACACAAGGCCTAGGAACTGAACCTCGGCCGAGAATGTAAATGCAAAGCCGGAGAGGCAAGAGCCTGGACAAAGTAGACCGCACTGTCCCACGCGTGATACGCTCTGGATATTTCCACACTAAGGTCGTTGAGGATGCAAACCAAAACGTGAAAGATGTAAAGACGCCCGAAAACAGTTCACCCCCAACACGCACAAACATTTACGGAATTCTACCAGTCAACGGCGTTCAGTCGTTAAAAAGAAAAGGAAATAAAAATCTTTTCGTATGGCTTCGACAACCTCTGAAGAAGGCAGTAGGCGCATTCAACCATTCTCCCACACGCACGCACATAAAACTCTTCCAATCATCACGAAATTTGATACTCGTCAGTTCCCCTAAAATTCACGCTTAACGTTCATTCCAATTAAGGAAATTATTTGGCGATAAAACTGGACAGAGAAAGGAACTGAATCCGAAAACCAGACTTTCACAATTTTTGGACATGATTACCAGCAGAGATTGAGGAAGACATAATTATGATTTTTTTAAAAACTTAATCGACATACGCCCGTCTTCCTGAGCATAATATCTGGAGCCGAAATCATACAGTGGAACGCAAATGGGTAAACAACTATCTATCCGCCCATAAATATATCTGTCACAGGAAACGTATCCACATTCCAGACTTAACATAATGAGGACCGAGTCCATATAGCAGAGGTAAGTGGCCGATGTGTGAAACACAGCTGCCAAACCACACGCTGCTTCAAGTTATCAATTAATTCCATATTCTTTAGTATAGTTACAAAATCGCCAATCCCGAATATTTCCTGATCTCATTCCATTAGCATACTTTTCCAGGGATTCCAGGGAATACATAAAATCCTCTTCAATGCGTTGTATAGTGGCCCAATACTACAAGAATATAAAGTTGATGGTTAATGGGTTCTACGTCTCGTCCTCAGTGACATCATTAGAGACAGTTATATAAAGTCAAATTATACTGAGTTTCTGACGTACATGCAAAGACATTGTAACAAATATTATTTTCCTAACAGATATTATTAAGATAAACCATGCTACGTACCTTTCAGGTACAAGGACGATATTCAGAGGTGGTATTTTGAAGCAGAATTGCTGGAGCGGAGAAATCTGAGTGAGAATGTGTATGTTAAAAATGTAGCCAGTAATATATTTTAGCATCCATTTAGGTCAAATGATTAGCGCCCATTTAGGTCAAATGAGATGGGAACACAACAGAATATAAGGTTTGCGGAATCGACGGAAACCCAAGCTGGTACACCAGTCGCTGAAGTATATTTGATAACAGCCGGTTTCAACAAAAACAATTAGAAGTAAGAGTATTTTGATGGCCTACGACGTTTGTCGTTTATAGGCGTAATGAAGTACAATTAAAAAGCCCCCTCTCCTACCCCCCTAACACGTAGACTTCCAGGCATAAAGCAAGTGATGTCCAAAGCAGTAGTTCTAATTATTTTTAATATTACTTATACTTTGCGCACATTATTTTTCAGCCGTTGAACAACGTATAAAACTAGACGAGTTTAAAATATCAATCTTAATATACACCGAATGAATATTCATGAGAATTGTTTTATATTCGGCCCACCGTCGCCCTTAGCGCCCTTGTTCCCCAGCAACAGGGGTATAAAACATCAGCAAGCAGAAGGGTGACTTTCCAGGACAGCGAGAAAGTAAACTTACCTTATCGACGAGCCCCTGTACATTCCCGCTGACAGCAACGACGCACATCGCCCAACACCGGGAATGACGCTCCTCTGCCCAGCCTCCCCTGGACCAATCCAATCGCCTTTCGGGGCCAACTTGATTCCTGATCGCTATCTGCAGGGGACCGATTTACACCTCCGACGGCGACGAGGTATAGAGGAGAGGTGTAGGCCGTGCTACGGGAGGAGGTGCGCGATAAATTTCGACTGCCACTGGGGCCGCGCCCCGCCCAGCGCCAGTCCCAGGACGGGGCGGGGCGCCACAGAACATCTTTAATGAGCAACCCTTAGCAAGGGCCGACGATGAGGACGGAGCCTAACAACTTGGCGTCTACCGCGGCTGTCCAACGCCACAGAACGAGACCTGCTGCGAGGTTGTTCGGCGGGTGGCGTCATAACGCACACCTTGCCCCCTTCCTTTTTATGAATATCGTCAAGTACTACATCAAAGCATTGGATAGTAGTGTGACATGCGATAGTGTCGCCTCTAGCAGGTTGGTATAATCGGCCAGATTCCTACACAGTAAAAAAATTTTGTACTTTTACAAAAAGGTTTTTTGGAAACAAGTTACCAAAAAAGTTTTTTGTAACACTAAGAAAATATTTTGTAAAATTTACAAAAATCTTGTAAACTTACAAATTTCTTTGTATATTTACAAACATTTCTGTAAATCTACAAACAAATTTTGTATATTTACAGCTAATATCTAGTTCATTTTACAATAATTGATTGTAGTGTTACAAAGAATTTTTTTGGAAACTAGTTTCCAAAAAATTTTTTTGTGAAAGTACGAAATGTTTTGTAAAATGTGAAAGGTCTCCTAGGTTTATCTCGTTTCCGTTCGAAAAATCTGCTCATTAGCATTATTTTACTTGTTCCCAAAGTTGTATACGATATTTGTAACCACTTTAAAAAGGTTTCTGACATCTTACTTTTATTATCTGACTGATAATGTTCCGATATTACGTTACAAGAATTTCCTTGTAAATGTACAATTTTTTTTTTACTGTGTACAAACGCGAGATGTCCATGACAAGCTCTAGTCATCGTGAAGATCATGGAGTAAACATTCATTCCATGAAAATGTTGCCTTGAACGCCGGCATCTCCCCATGCCGATAGACACGCTAATAAAACCAGCCGCGCAATTTTCTAGTTGATGTTGGGGTATAAAAATGTTCAGCTCCCCTCGTCATTGATTGACGACCAGAGTCCAGCTATGAGTCGTGAAGGCAATGATGTACACAAACTGTCCAGAAACAACCGCATAGTGAGCACACAACGCGAATCCTGCGCTAAATTGGGGACCAAAAATTTTAGTGGCAAAATGTTGTACGATGACAACGTGGCAACACAGAACCTTAGTTAGTTCCCTCGTGTGCTCCACATAGATCTTGCTTATCTTACTACTACTCTTCTTGGGTGCAGGTTAACATCCTGAGCATTTCAAACATGATTCTACGTTTACTTGACGTAACATACATAAAATAATGCCTGGACGTGTAGCGCAAGAGGGGACTTTCTCCGTGCAGTGTTGCCACACAGTGCACGTAACATTTCATAGTACAAAATTTTGCCAATAACATTTTCGTCTCTAATTCGGCCCAGGATTCGCGTGGTGTGCTTAATATGCGATTCTTTCTGGCATTCTGTATATAACTTAAAAAAAAAAAAAACGGTGGTTGCTGCCTACTGAGAAAATCCCACCAGCTCCTTAGTCGCAATACTGTTGAGCTAATACAATGTCTTCTCGTTGTGGTTTCTGGACGACAGTACCCAAGAAGGATACCGAGGACAAAAAAACTGCTGATGGTTACAGCCAAACACCCAATATAGTAATTTTTGAACACCGATTCTTCACATGCATTGTTCAAAGCAAGCTATACCATGAAGACCCGTAGTTTTAACTTTCCTGCGTGTAAAGGTGATAAGTGAAACTATATTCACAGTTTTCTTCTCTGGAGTGCAGCCAGGAGCTTGACAAATTCAGACAGTCTCAGCACCAGATATGTGCTCCGAGTAAAACTTACGACATTTTTGGAAATGTTCGTTATTTCCTCAATTTAACTATCCTCCGCCACTTCACCAATGGTACGGAGTATTTCACGCCCCATTAAAATTCAAGTGCTTAGAAGAGTCACTCCGGCTCTTTTTAACATCACGTTAAATGCTTTTCTTTTTGCACGTTACTAATATAGAGAGCAACCTTACGAACACAGCTTGCAATACGGGCAAAAATATTTTCATCGATTCGACGTCATAAAAATTACACTTTGATTGACTATTTCTAGTAAACGTATGAACTCTATCTCATAAATATAGCATATTTTATTTGTATTCACTGTGTTTGGAATGTTTGGTCTTAACTATGTTGTATTTTTTTTTTCAGGCCAACATATGGACCCTAGGAATGACACGTCTACGTTATGAAAGAAGGCAGGGAAGACGCTGCGAAACAAAAACCACAGACATTCACAAAGACGATACTAGATAAAATACGACAATTACGGTTGGAAGTGAAGTGGATGTCATAGCAAAAGGCAAATAATTTATGCAAAGGAAAAAAAAATTGCATATCTGAAATTATTGGCTGATATTTATACATGTTTACTTTTTGGCAATAATGAATTTTTTTAGTAATATTATTATTGGTTCATATAGCAGTCCAGCAAAAAAAAAAGTTTGTCATGCCATTCGTTAGCTAGCATTTACAGCAATTAATTTTTACTTGTTTGGTTACTTAACCGCCGTTAACACAGCAGGCCTCTACCTTGTAATAAGCTAAGTGAAAAAATGTAAGGAAGTAACGTTTACTTAGTAAATTCGTCTTATAATACAAGTTGATTCACGTCGGAGGTGGTAGCCGCCAATATGCACATTTAGAGTATTGTTTATTTACAGTTGTGTGGTAATTATTATTGAACGTACAGTAGAGTTATTACTATATTAGATAGTTGCAAGCCTTCCTTGCACCCTTGAAAATCTTACCAACTCGGGGCACGCCAAACATGTGCATACAACCTCAACCGAGCTATGATAAATGTCCATCTAATCAAAACTATTTAATAATTTATTCTTTGGTCTGGCTAAGAATGAGATTACTATTCTTAAATTAGTACACTTGACTACAAGAAATTTCTTTCCCAAACACACATTTTTCTCCAACTATTGCTTGTATGTACCTGCATATTATGCCTAAAGGGCTACGGCTAACCCAGAATTTCTCGTACTGCAAACTGTGTCACTGCAAACTATGTCAACGTATAATGAAAAAATTTGAGATTGAGGGAAAAATTATAGTATATGAAATTCGTTACCATATTCCGTAAGAAAATAAGACAAAACAATAATATTCACGTATGACACGCCTCAGTTTAATTATAATAGGCTACGTTGGAACCCTTCATATTATGAGAATAAAAGAAGTGTTTTCTAAAACGTAATACAATTTGACATTTGCTTATTTACAGTATGTATTACTATTTTTTTTTATGATTTACAATTCTTTCCGAAATTGAACACCCGTTTTACAATAGCCTGGATTCAAACCTAAAACGTCGCGCTTACAACCCAAAGGCATCACATGGAATTAGAGTTGTTTTAAATGAACGCCAGCGATTGAGACAACGCAGATTCATTTTAAGAATTGCATTATCAAGCAACGCAAATAATATACAATAAAAACCAATACTGTTATGAAAAAAAAAAAAAAACAGAATGCCACATAATAGAAAGTACGTAATGTTCGTGAATATTGTTGCAGCAGTATTTTTCAATACTAAAGAATGAGTCCTCGAACGTTAAATACATAATGCAAAAATATCAAATGAATTCTAAACGTTTGCTGCGTTGCCGTGTTACGGTTTACAATTTCGTAAATCGCAGCCAAACTCACTTTTGTGTAGCAAAGAATTTGAAAATATGAAAGGTACTGGCTTAAATATAAAAATGACATAAATTTAACGCAATACTTGCCGTTTGGCAATCCAGACAACAAAAAACAAGTTAATGACAGACCATAATTCAATTTGAAGAAAACCATAGACCTGTATCAAAATATATAAGTCATAAAAGGCAGAATAATATACATGAAATGCTAAACAAGGCACTTCCTGGCCCAAGTCCATGTCACATTAACTATTATATGGCAGGTAACTCCTAAGTGCCTGAAACTCCTTTTTTCCTATAGACCCGTATAATTCTCCGTTCTGGGACCATGAATTTTTGTCAGGGAAAATATAAGGTTCCGGAAGGACAGGGCTTTTTAGGACCACGCACTTACCCTTTCACGAGTAAGGACGCCTAATCTGCTGCGTGACGTCACTAATGTCACTTTGATGACGGGCTGCGGGGCTGTTCAGCTTACACGCTCCGCCGCGCTCGCTAACGTTCACGTCAGAATGGCGCACCGAACTGAATGGTCACGCCACGAATCATATGTGATTACAGCAACGGGCGCGTTCCGAACAAAGCATGTAACGCCTCGCTCCAAACTGCGCCGTGCTGTGCTCTTCTGCAGTGGTACTGTCTCAACCAGCAGCCGTGAAGGGCCGCTAAAAGTTCTGCATCAGATGCGATTTTACAAAATAAACAAGTGTGATCCGAGTGTACGGATTGTTCAGTTTAGGAAGCCTAATATATTTATAAATTATTAATGTTTGTCAAAGAAAATTGGCAAACTATTCAAAACAATACCAATATGACTTTACATAGCAAAAATACAAAAAATTGTTACCTACACATCATCGTTATACCAAAATTGTAATTAATTATACGTTGGTTAAAATATTAAATAAGATATCTGTTAAAATTAAAATATATTTTAATGCCAAACTTGTTAAAGAAGTAAACCAATTAAAGGACTTTTTTTACTAACAAAAGCATACTACTCTGTAAGCGAATATTTAAATGATTGAGACATGATTTGTTTTTGTAAAGTTGTCAAATGTTTCATAGCTACATATTTGCACATGATATTTGAGAATTTTATTACATTTGGCAACATTTACATCTCTGAGTATATTGCACTCATAAATGGGATATATGGGTAAGTTAAGTAATAAATAAATGTTGTTAATGCGATAAGGAATAATTTCCGTTGTCACTGCGCGGATATCGGCAAGGGGTAGAATTAATGCTGACGCTTATATGACGACTTCTTTCTTCAGCAATGTTCGGTTTTACATCCAAAATTCTCACTGTAAGGGCCATTATTAGTTTCGTTTCATTCATCCAAAACTAATGTAGCTGGTGTAGCGAAGAATAGTAGTGGAGTAAAGCGTCGCAACATCAGATTATTGAGCTAATGTACCTACACCAACAGTTTAGAATATAACGACTTCTTTACCACAACCACCTAGATTCGGCAAGACTTATAAAAAATTGGGAATGTTTTGCAATGTTAGTTTATTATTTATTATTACACAGCAAATTAAACACTAATCTCGGCCAAATTCAGCATTAATACCTAGCATTATTGCATTCACAAAGAACGGCCTTATCGCATCCACCAAGTATGGCGTTATCGCATCCACAAAGAACGGCGCTATCGCATCCAGCCAGTATGGCGTTATCGCATCCACCCAGTATAGCGTTATTGCACCCACCCAGTATGGCGATATTGCACCCACCCAGTATGGCGTTATTGCACCCACCCAGTATGGCGTTATCGCATCCACCCAGTATGGCGTTAT
>PNEQ01058167.1:0-17872 GCA_003012365.1 Medauroidea extradentata | reverse complement strand
CCGACCTAACCTAACCCGACCTAACCTAACCCGACCTAACCTAACCCGACCTAACCTAGACCGACTTAACCTACATAACCTCGACCTAACCCTACATAACTTTACCCAACCTAACCCTTCATAATCCTACATAACTTAACCCAGCCTAACCCAATGTAACATTAGCCTACATAACCCTACCTAACCTCAACATTACCTAACCTAAACCTACCTCACCTTAGTTCTTATTCTTCTTAGTTCTCGTAGGAAAGTTATAGCTACTGAGATTCGCCAGACACTAAGGCCAATAGTAGAAACACTGTTCTCTGTAGTCGGCAGGAAATGGTATTAAAGGAATCTCGCTAATCTTGTGACCTTGAGTATTGATTGGATTACACAGATAGTAGACAAAAACTATAGAGCACTTTTGTCTTTTCGGGCTATAAACAGAGGTGGAGTTTTGAGGATAATAATCAGGAGAAACTAGAGGTTATTTCACACCTCTGCTTATACAAAATGAAATCATTATTGTGTTGTGTGGAAAATTGATACAGGCAGCTATAGTTTCAAGAATTAATGTAGTAGCTGACGAGACACGAGACATTTCACGAAAAGAACAGTTTATTTCAGCTAGATATGTTAATGTAAATGAAGGTAGGGAAACCACAATGGACCCTCCTATTGTAATTTTCACAAAGTGTACATACATCTTAAAGTGTGCAACTTAGGGGCTAGGTTTATTACACATTGTTTCTTTCTTTTGGTGTTTATGACCTGTTCCTGCAATATGGCACACTTCTTTTTTTCGATCACCCTGTGTGTGTGTATATATATATATATATATATATATATATATATATATATATATATATATATATGAAAAAACCTGGATTGAGGTCTGCTAACAGTAACACGAGCAAAGTTTTCGCGAGTAAGTCTCGACAGTTGTGTTTCGATGAACTCATTGTTGCACTGTTAACACTAGACCAATCTATAAACAACAACGAAGCGAAACTCTTTGCATAAAGTTTAAAATGTCGAAGGAAAAAAACCGAACTACTATACACACAAGTTTAGAAATATCAATGCTGGCGCATTTTATAAACTATTTATCAAGTCTATAAAATAATTAAGGCTTAATTTTAATTTCCTGCTGTCTTGAAGTCCTGAATCGTAAGGAGGCTTTTACAAATGACCTGGTGATCGCCAATAACCTGTCGCGTGACTGAGCAGACCCATCTTGCTCTACTCCAGCTCCGGCTGGTTATTTTTTTATTACCGCAAAAGGACGATAGACAAATAAAGTGGATATTGAGCAACAATGTAATGTTTGGAGAGAGACAACAGAATGTCTGATTTGCTCCTACATTCTTCACAGACACTGGCATACAGTAATTAAAAATAATATGTAATTTAGGTGTATTCCTTTGTAACAATGTCGTTGCCGATGAGTTTGATTTTTTAGATTTTACGATTATACATACTTAACACTGGGAATACCCCGTATTGCTATGGGAGCTTAGCCTATTTTTCCCGTTAGATCACATTTGTGTACGTTTACTTCGCTATGTTCTACGTTTTATTTTACAGCCACTCCAAAAGTTTTCAGAAATAGTTTATAAAACTGTTTTTGAGGATATTTTATAGTTGACGTTTGAAAACATATGATGTCTGTTTTGAAAGTAGCAAAATAAAATTCTGTATGGCATGAATAAATATACTCTCAAGGTTAAAAGAGAATCTCTATACAAGAATCAACCATTTTGGTAACCTGGATAATCAACATAGGAAATCTCAAAGTGACTATAAATTAAATCGTTTAAATGTTCGAGCAGCCAGAAAAATTCGACGTTAGCGTATTTAACAAGTCCAATGGTGCCGGAGACGTCGGGTAAGCAGGCCCCCACCCCCACCAACTAATTTGTGGGGACAAAGGATGTGCTTTGAAACTTTCCCCAACATGTTTCGGTATGTGTAATTATTATCTATACAAGATAACGCCACTTACTACATATCTGCCTTATACTCAATATTTCTGTTTGGAAACATCTAAACTGCATACTTTTGTGCCTTTAGATTCAAACTTTTCCGGGGGACGACCCCCAGAAACCCCGTGCAAGTACATGTTTATTCGTAACATACATGAGTCTTTGCCCCTTCTCCCCACTCAAAGACTGAGCCTGAGCTAGTCGGAAAATAAAACAATATCCCGTTATTAGACAAGTAGGACACGTTAATAAATGTTGTGTAGCTTATTATAGTAAAAATACAAATGGCAGGTGATTAACAAATTTACGTATTAGTTATCGATCGTTGACTTTATTTCACGTGAAAAGAGGCCTACAGTGGCATTGTAAACCAAAGCGTCTGTAAGAAACATGTGCTAATTTTCTAGCATGTCTATGTCGTAGAGTTATTTCGCGGATTACAGACAGACATGAAAGAGTACCAATTAACAATAGCTAGGGACAGGAGCTTTTCGCGAATAGATTTTTCCATCAGTTTGTTTCAAAGTCTTACGTATACAGTTGTAGCTATGCTTGGTAGTTATTGGCAGCTTGTCTTTGTTCAGAGAAGTCACTTATTTGACTGTGCCAGTCAAAGAAAGGTTGCTACGACACCATGCGTCTGTTATTAGCAGGTAGAACCACAAGACACTGACAGTTAAAAACATCCCATCATTCACTACAAAGCAGAGCTGCAGGTCTGCACATAAGAAATGTAAACAAGATGTTGCAAAATTCTTTTCGCGAAAATCACCGGTCCCTAATCAATCGACCCTCAAAATTCTAAAATGCCATAAAGTCTGCAACGCTCTTCCATTGGGGCATTCCTTCGATTGCAACACTGTTGTTTAAGTGCATTTCAATAAACATAAAAAATGTTACTTTTGCTTGCCACAACATAAAGATCTGTATTACGATTACTTGTGCAACATTGTTGCATAAAAAATAATCTGTTTTGGAACTACACAATTAAAAACTTTGGAACGAAATTAAACAAAAAAGTAACATAAGGAAATACAGAAATTCATTTTATATTTTACTGAAGATAACGAAGACTATTTGGCAGGCCAAATAGACAACGAATCCGTTAGACATAATTCTTTTTCCTTGATACTAAACTTATTCTTATGTATGATGGTGATATTCGGTGACAAATTATCTATTGTTGTCACACACAGCAGAAGCAACATTATCTAAGTTGATTTCGGATGTTAATATTTCGAGGCACCATGCAAAGTAAGAAATGGAGTCTGATCAGCATGGCATGGACGTTTTAAGTGAAAAGATGAAAAACTATGGTATTAATGGTATAGCTCTAGATATGTTCTTGTCATGCTTGTCAAATAGAATGCAACAGGTCTGTCTTTCTCAACAAAATAATAAAAACCATTACATTGAATATAAATCTAACTGTAAAGCTATTAAAGTAGGAGTTCCCCAAGGTTCCATTTTGGGGCCAGTGCTATTTCTTGTCTATATAAATGACCTTCCCAAGTTTGTAACGTCAGAAAATGAAACCATGTTTGCTGATGATTCCTCACTAATTATAAGTGAAAATTATGAGGAGGACTTAAAAATTAACATAAAAACAGCAATACGTGACATGGAATTGTGGTTCAACTCTAACAAATTAGCACTTAACATATCCAAATCGTCCATAATTATATTTTCATATAACACTAAAGTCAAAAAAACAAACACAGAAAACTCCATTAGAGTCAATGAGAAACTCTTGTCGGTGGTGAACAATACCAAATTATTAGGCTTAACAATAGACAGAAACTTCAGCTGGAAAATGCACACAATGGTACTGTGTAATAGATTGAGTGCCTTATGTTTTGCTTTTTATTCAATTAAAAAACCTGTTAATTGGATACTGTACGCACTCTGTATTTTGCAAATGTAAATTCCTTATTGGCATATGGAATAATATTTTGGGGAGCATCAAAGCACTGGAAAAGGGTATTCAAATTACAGAAAAAATTATTAGGATCATTACCAATGTAAAAGTCCCAACGTCCTGCAAACCTCACTTTAAAAACTTAAATATTTTAACAGTACCCGGTCTATTTATCTAACATACAATTATCTTTGGCTTAACAAACATTAACTATTTAACAAATCAAGATATACATTCACACAATACTAGACACAAAACGGATATACATTCAATCGCTCATAGAACAAATAAATTTAAACACAGTCCATATATAACAGCTATCAAACTTATAAACAAACTTCCTCCACTGTTACAAGATATACTAAAAAAAGAAAAGCTTTCTTGTTTTAAAATGCACTTTAAAAAATTTCTCATAGGAAAGGTTCTTTATAATGTTGAGGAATACAGTTAAATTTACTTGTATTTGTAAAATGATCATTTGTATTATTGCGGTACTACATGTTATTGTACATTGTTTGTCACATTGTTACCACAAACTGGGGTTTTTACAATTGTAATTTCCTACGTATAGCTCATAACAAATATGTAGTGCCATTGGATTGTTATATATGTATGTACATTTTTTATTTCATTATGTAACCATCTCACTTGTTTTTAAATTTGTAATTTGCTATGTATCACTTGACGACTCCAACACATTTGTTGTGTTATCAAGAGGCTAATAAAATTGAATTGAATTGAACATGCAGACGCACGTCTTATAACGCAAAAGGTCAATTTTCAGTCATTCGTGTAAAATAATTGAATATTTAATTGAAAACATAACCGAGAGCATCATGTAGCGTGTTACCTGTACCAAATGTAAACATTGTAACATGTTAAAACAATTGTGGACGAATAACTGTGTCTGCCGTCGTAAATGAAATGTGAGTTTTAGTTTGCTGCGTTTGCGCGATTACAATGACATGCTACCAAAAAATGTTCATGCGTACACATAAAACTCAAATCGTTATACTATATATCCTGACTATGATTCGCCTAGATATCACATTTAATAAAGACATTTTCAGAAGGTCGCCACTGTGCAAATATGAAAGGGGCATGAACACAAGTAGAGCAATTTTACTCTAACATGTACGCTGCCGAGTCTGCTGAAATTCTGAAAAGCGTTCTTCAGATATCTGAATGCGACAAAAAATTTCAAAATTTCAATTAGCTGCCATTTTTATGTAATGAACATGACATGAATAAAAACACACAAAAGTCGTCACCTTAGGTAAGTAGTACTAAATATGTACCAAGTTTGATGAAATTCGGAAAAATACTTTCTTAAATGTGTCAATTTACTCGAAAATTATAAATATGGCTACCATTTTGAAAAAAAAAAATCCTCTCTTTCCCAATACCGATGCGAAACGCCTAGATCCTGCTCCTGTGCCACGCTTGTGCTGCCATCTGCCTAGAATACATATGGTAACGATGGGTTCAAACAATATACGCTACGTGGTGGCGGACTCGAGTACTACAAAACCAGAGAGCTCTGTGCGCGGAGAGAGAAACTCGGGCCCAAGTCCGGCGGCCGCCTACCCAACGCTTCAAATGCGTTGCAGCTTGTTCGTAAACAGGGTTTTTCTACGAAAATATTCCACGTCTGCCCATTGTGCCAACGTACGAAAAGAAAACAAACTTCAGACAAGGTAGGAACCTCATTGTCAAGACGCCACGCTCATTAAAAACACTGTTTCTAAGACCTCCAACATGGCTAAAAACCGCCTTTTCAGACATCCGTACACAATAATGTACTAACCGGATAAATGTGAAACTCAGATTGCAACTTTCACTGAACTTAGTTGCAGACTTTCCGCCAATACAATTATATAGTCACCGCTTAATGTCTCATTGTAAAAACCGTTCAGCGGGAAGCTTGCACGCTAGTTCAGCGCTTGGCTCGTTGAGGCGACGCGGCATTTGATGCGCGTTTCAAGGTCGACCTTACTGCTCCGTCGCTTTTGAGCCTCTCACGCGCGGGTAGGCGGCACCCTTAAGTGGGCATGGTATATGATTCAACGCTAAAAGCATTAATCTATAATTGTAGGTTTCTTGAAGCCAATTTGTAAATATTAAACAATAGCAATCCTAGACAAAAGTTTTAGCCAACGTATTAAACAAAATTGTTTCCAGTGTTACGAACTTCTGAGGCACAATCTCTGACGCCGGAACCTCGTGCACTTAACTGCAGCACAAGAGATCACGCGTAACGAATTTGTAATTCTGGATGAATACTTACACATAAAGTAGGCAAATACCATTATATAGGATTGCCAATGAGTATTTAATCCATATTGGCTTCGAAAAAAACATAGAAATCAATTGATGTTTTCAGCGTTTATTTATCTACCACGCACTCTTAAGTCAACTCTTAATTACGACGTGTAGTAACTACACGTCATATTTCTAAAGTTTTTAATTGTGAACCCAGCTTTAGTGTTAATAATCTACGATCCACGGATATTTATGCAAGACAACCAACAAATTGCTACCACTACAGGAGTGTCACGTGACACCCAGCGATCATTGCGGCGAACATCTCAACTTGATGTTTCAAGATACTTATTTTAACGTTCATATTGAAATGTTACTTTGCAATACTTTTGAAATGTTTCTGCAATGTTTGATGAGAAATATGTAATATATATCGTCGATAAAAGTTTCAACTAACATAGCTGAAACATTCTGATTGTAATATTGCATTGCAATATTTCTAAAATATCTGTGAAACATTGAAATAAAATGTTATGTACGGCGAGACATTGTAAAGTATCAAAATCGTTTCTGAAACACAACTGAAACATAGTGTGCTGTATGGTCAGTTAAAACTATTATAATAATGTATTACATACTATTTTACTTACGTATTGGTGGAGCTTGGAAATCGGTGAATTGGTACATCGGGATTAATAGTGACTGTTGTTTTCACACGAAACACCGGCGGGTATGACTAATCATTTACAACAAATTTTCATTCAAATTTGAGTACTAAGTGCTTAATACGCAAACAAATGCATTCAAAAATATCCATATAGCATTAAAATACACTTATAATAACTTTCACGTACAATTTTCCAAAACATGGCGAAAAAGGCTTCGAATAATAACGACACTCCCTTTTCTATGATAACGACTCAAATTAAAATACATCTGCAAACACCGAACTACCAGAACCAACAGACACACAAGAGCATATCCAAATGATGCTAATTATGTTTGCTTGAAATTAGGTACATAAAAATTTTGATTTCTACATTTATCATGAGTGGAAAAACACATTTATAATTCTTCAAGTCAAATATATAGTTCAAAACATGACTAAAACTGCCATACATTAACGCTGTCTATGATTGAGTCAAAGAAACATATATGTGGCAAAAGTAAATACATAAGGAACCAGCCCAGCCATTCCAGCTGCTACCATGGAGGTATTAGTCTATGGAGTGGCATGTGCCGTACATTTCAATGGTAATCTTGTGAAGCCGATCATTTTCGAACATTTTCAAACTGTGCATGCGCAGGACGTTATTTTTCATGAGTCGCCATATTTTGGGTGGCAAAACAATAGCAGAAAGCAATGTAATTATGTAATTTTTTTTTTACAAAAATTCGCGCAAATTCTCTATTTGAATCGTACAAAAAAGTTTACAATTGCTTCAGATATATATATATATATATATATATATATATATATATATATATAAAAAACAAATTAGCTCTTGCTGTGTGTATGTACTTCATAAACTTAATGAATGTAAGGGACTGTAAGTAATTGTGGACACCCAATGTGTAGTTTAGTTCGCTACACCCAGGAGGACGCCGCTCGCCATTGGCTAGTTGTTGTCAGGCGTCAGCCGCGTGCTAGCCGGCCCGCCCACGCCGCGCTGCTCAGAGCGCGACACAGTTGGTAGTTAGCAGTCCGCAAGGCATGACGTGTTGTAAGAGTGTTCAGTCAGACGCCCGCGCAGTAAGACGTGCTGTTATGTCAGTTGCTAGTTAGCAGTCCGAGCAGTCAGACATGTCTTTAGTACTAGCATGACAAGTGTGGTAAGACGTCCGCGTGTATAGACGTAGGCGCGCAGTAATGAGAGCACGAATACTAGAGACGCATGTAGGCTAGAGACCTAAGCATGGGCCGCCGGCGAGCACGCGTGAGTGCCCCACAGCGACGTCACCCTTGCTGTATAGTGTGTGGGACATTACCATGTCAATAAATGGGTGAGACGCACACCGTAACGTATAACGATCTTGTTAATTGGGACACCCGACATACCCACATTCAGGCCCTCTACCATCACGGGCCTAGAGACGACATAATCAGGTGTCTGCACTGTCCAGCGCAGTGCTCGAAATCCCGTGTAACACCCTATATAAAAAAAGGGGCAGTTACATGAATTTAAATAAAAGTTTCTTACCTGTACAAAGATAATCCTCCGCACGATCGAATCTGTTTGTAAGGCCAAGAGTTGCACAAACTTTCACCATAATGTGTAGTTAACAAAAAACTAAAACATTTCCATTCAGCTCAATGCTATGTTTACATGTTTTTGCCACCACTAGCTCTATCCTTGTCTTTAAACGTCGTCTGTTGGCCGGCTTCAAATTTGCTCAAAGGCTTCCACTCCATAGACACCTCCATGGTTGCTACAGGCTGTTTTTTACCTTAGAGCATAGATAACAACTAGATAGCTGATTGGCTATCCTTATCCGTGCTGTGAAGTGATTCCTAGATCTAATCAGGTGTTGATGGGCACCGAGCGAAACAAGTTTCATAATTATTACTACATAGCGGTGAGGATATTGTATTTAAATATCACTCACATTTAAAGAAGCATATGCAGAATGATTCGCTGTCGTATATTACCAGCATCCATCGATTCTCGTTAATTTTTGTGTAAAATAAGAGTTTGTTTACATGTTCTGTTTACATTGTCTCGGCATTTTCGTTTTCCAATAATTTAAAGAATGGATAAAAATAAATCTGTTGTGTATTGGTTGTAAAAGATTCAACAGTCTATAACTCTCATTTCTCAAGGTCTTTACAAATGGATATCGCAACATTAATTATTTTGTAGAGTTTTTTGTATATTTTGCCTATCGCTAGATGTAGGTTTCACAACAAAGGCACCAAGCTATCTCTAGTTGTCCATGAGTTCCATAGATGTGATCGCGGTGCGAGTCATGTAGTCTTGTGTTAACAGTCTCTGTGATAAAGACAGACACTAGCGCTAACGTCAATAAACTATTTTTTTGAATAATATTACTGCGGTATTCGCAAGCTGCAAAATTTTGCTTGGCGTTACGTTTTCATTTACATAAAAGAAAAAGCAGCCTATGAGGGAAAAGGTTTTATTTAAAATATCCTTGTTGATTGACTGGTACTTAGTTGTAAATTACGTTCTTCCAAGCGTTATCTGCAGTAACGTGATTACTGTTTTGTTTTTGTTATCCACCATTTGATCCCCGTTTTCAGCATTTTGCTTAGGGGATACAGGCGTCGTCATGTTTGTACAAAATCTCAATGTACATAATTTTGTCATAATACATAAAAATAACATAATGGATACAGGATAATTATAAATCCTTACGTTTTTTGGCACAATGCATATACTACAGTAAACTCACACAATACTTACTTAATGATCACAGCAACATAGAAATGCTACTAATTAATACATAATCTACTCGCACATATTGGACATATACATTTAATATATACAATAAAAATACAAAAACAGTATAAGTATTTACAGCCTAGAATTATTTTACTATGGGACACAAACCAGGTTGACAAGTTTAGTCCTTCAGATTACCAATTAGATATATCAGCAACCGAGTAGATGTGTTTATTTTCTATGTATTTTCTTAATTCTTTTTTAAATTCACTAATATTATTTAAAACCGTTATTTCTTTTGGTAACTTATTAAGAAGGGTAATTTCACATGCTGCATTCCTTTAGAGAAAACTGCAGCATTGTGATGTTTCAACTTCATTTTATTGTGCTTTCTTGTTGCATACTTGGATTTATATTCTATTTCTTTCAAGTTATCTTTGTTACACTTTGCAAACACTATTAACTTAAATATATGTTCAGAGTAGAAGGGAAGTATATCCAGTTATGTAAATAGATGTTTACATGTACATCGTGGTTTGGCTTTACAGATGATACGAATTTTTTTTTTTTTTTTTTTTTTTTTTTTTTTTTTTTTTTTTTTTTTTTTTTTTTTTTTTTTTTTTTTTTTTTTTTTTTTTTTTTTTTTTTTTTTTTTTTTTTTTTTTTTTTTTTTTTTTTTTTTTTTTTTTTTTTTTTTTTTTTTTTTTTTTTTTTTTTTTTTTTTTTTTTTTTTGCAGTCTAAAAATCTTTATACTGTCTATACTATTTCCCCAAAGTTCTATACCATATGTCATTACAGAGTGGAAAAGGGCATAATATGCTGTACGAAGGTCATCCATGTCCAACATTGTATTAAGTATTCTAAGAGCAAAACAAGTTTCTAAGTTTATTTATTGTTAAAGCAATGTGATCTTTCCATTTCAAACAACTACCAACTGTCACTCCCAGAAATTAAGTTGTTTTACTCTTACTGATAAGTCGATTATCACAATGTAATGTGATGTCTGTTGGATCACTTTGTAAGCAAAAGTTTATAAAATTGGTTTTGTTAGTGTTAAGTTTAAAGTTATTTATTCTAAACCAGCTATTCAGTCTTTTAAGTTCAATTTCAGTTTTTTCTTTAAGTTCTAGTGTTGTATTCGCTGATATAATAAGATTGGTGTCATCATCAAAGGATATAAGGTCACCAAGTCTTGTTCGAACAGGCAGGTCATTAACGTAGATCAGAAGTAACAATGGACCTAGAATGCTTCCCTGCGGCACACCGTGTGTCATGTGGCCCCAATCGGAGTAAACCTCGCTGTTATTGTATTTTAGTAGGATTTTATGTGTGCGATCCTTTGAATATGATTTAAAAAGGTTTAGTTCGTTACCTGTTATGCCAAAATGTTCCAATTTACAGAACAATATTTCATGATCAACAAGATCAAAGGCTTTTGAGGGGTCAAAAAAATGCCATGTACATATAATCAGAGTCCATTTTATTTAAATTAGTTTTTACAAGTTGATACAAGGCTCAAGTTGTAGATTTGCCATTCTGGAAACCAAATTGTTCGTGACGCAGAATATAATTTTCTTTAAGAAACTGAAATAATCTAGAGTACATAATTTTTTCAAAAAAAATTTTAAAATATCGGGAGTAAGCTAATTGGTCTGTAACTGTCAGCTAGATAGGTTTCCCCTTTCTTATGCAAAGGTATGAGTTTTGCTATTTTCATCCTATCTGGAAATATGCCAGCAGATATTGAAGCATTTATTATATATGTGATAGGTCTACACACTTTATTTGCACATTTTTTGATTAGTGAGGATGATAAGTCAAAAATATCTGTTGAGGTTTAATTTTTAAGGGAAGTGATAGCTTTTTCCACCTCTTTTTCAGTCACTGAATGGATTCTAAATGTAGTGTTGATTTTTTTTTTTTTTTTTGTTTTTACGGCAACTTAGTTGTTTCGGTAAGTTTATTACGAGACTGTAATTTGTTAGCGCTAACATTCAAGTAGAAATTATTCAGGTAGTTTGATATTGTCACTTGGGATGTGATAGTGTCATCATCAGTTTTTAGCTTATTAATACCCTCAAATTTATGATGGATTTTTGTTTCACTATTTATTATTTCCTATGTGAAAAATGAGTGATTGACTCTGCCATGTGATCCGCCACTTAGCGTGGCGGTCATATGTGAACTTCGGCAGCAGAAGGCTGACCCCAGCATATGGCAGAGCCTTGACATGGCGCCGGAGATATTTCACTAATCTGCCTGCCCCTTGAACACCCAGTCCCAGTACTGGGAACTGGGTGGTGACCTCAAAGTGTGTGTTTTCCCCTTAACTTAATGATGCCTATGTCTCTACAGTTCGTACTCGACTTTGGCTTAGAGGTTAGAACTGTATACATTGCGGCTGTAAACCAGATGGGTCTCCTGGCAGTGCGCGCGGGCCTTGTCCTCCCCCCCCCCCTGTTTGACCCTCCTCTCCGTGATAAGGAGGTCGGGGGTCAAACAAGGTTCATTTACACTGGAATAAAAACTTCAAGAAGGCGCTCGTGAAATAGTTGTGGAAAAGAAGATCGATAGTTGGTATGACTCGCGCAAAATGGGAAAACAACACATAGCACGAACTTTATTCATGATGCCAAGACCAAACGAAAATGAATACTTGTTTACATAGCACCGCGGCGATAAATTTGGATATGGATAATGAAGAAGTGCAAAATATGTGAGTGTAGGTGCAATAAATACGGTATTTTATTTTCCTATAGTAATATTCTTCACGTTGGACAATGACCCCAAGTGTGGCATCATTTTATTACTGACAGTGAAAATGAACTCTATGCCAAATGTTTATTATGCAACAAACACATTTCCAGAACAAAATCAAAATCAACATCAAATTTAAAAAAATAAACTTTTAACAAATGTCCATTTAGTACAAGTGGCCGGTAATATTTCATCGGTGTCAGGAGATTCAGGTGCTAGATCTAAAGTGTGTACATCTGAATCCCAGTCCAATCAACTAGCAACGAAATCAAAAGAAACTGGCAGCTATTTTTTTAAACCATCTGCAGCAGCATCCACTAGTGCAGCATCATCTTCATCTGTGAATTGTAGAGAAGCATCATTAAATGAAGAACTTGTGGATGACCCTGTTGTTGCAGGGCCTTCGACACGCTTGACCATCAGCGAGTCCATAGGAATGGAATGTAACGAATCTCATAGTGATGTTGGCTGTACAGCCTGTACAGGTCATATGGGGAAGTCAGTGTCACCTACAATTTCATATAGCGCTCTGTCTCCCAACAGCAAAAGTTTAAGTGATAAACCTAAAGCCATCAAACGAAGTTCATCTTACTCAGTCAGTCAGCCAACATTAGTGCAGGCCTATGACAGGGTTACAAAGTTCAAACCCCGGGATTGTAGGGCACAAAAGTTTACTAGACTCATTACTGAAATGGTCTGCTTAGATATGCAGCCGCTGTCAATAGTGGAGAATACAGGCTTTAGGAGACTTATTAACCATCTAGAGCCTCGATATTCTTTTCCATCAAGAAAAGTGTTGTCAAACAAACATCTACTAGAGATGTACACAGAATTATCAAAATGTGTGTCAGATGAACTATCAGCTGTACAGTATGTTGCTGTCACCACAGACTTTTGGACATCCTGTGCAGTAAATGACTGTATGTCTGTCACTATTCACTTAATGCGCAACACAAAAAGTTATTTCGAAGAGTGTCAAAAAGTTATTGAGGTGATACCATTTCAGGAAGTCAGTCATACCGCTGACAATATTCGCCAGTTTCTTTCAATTTTGCTTATGCAGTGGGATTTGACTACTAAGGTAGTTGCAGTTGTGCGAGATGGTGGATCTGACATTACCAAGGCGCTGGCTGATTCAGCTTTCATAGCAGTACCATGTGTAGTCCACCTCCTTCAGTGTGTGATTAGAAAAGCTTTCCTGGACAACCTTATAGTAAGAAATCAGTGCCAAAATGTAAAAAAAAAAAATGGTTTCTAGTTTCAAACATTCATATAAAAATACTAACATACTGAAAATGTGTCAAAACCAGCTTTCCCTCCCTCAACATAGAATGATCCAGGATGTTTCAACACGGTGGAACAGCACACTTCACATGATGAAGCGACTGAAGGAGCAGAAGAATGCCATCATCTTGGCCAGCAGTAGGAGTGATGCATCCGTATCTGGTGAACTGACGGCAGATGAATGGAAGGAAATCGAACATCTGATAGAGATAATGGAGATTTTTGACACTGCTATACGACATCTCAGTAAAGAAACATCTTCCATCGCAGAGGTTCGTGTAGGCTATAACTTATTTGTGTACGGAACTCAGTCATTTGTGAGTGCTTTGTAAATTTTATATTGTTATTATTCACACTGGAGTTAGTACTTTTGTAAGGCCTGGTTGACTTTTATCACCAGTGTAAGGTTTTTTAAAACTGTGTAGAAATAGTCTAATTAACATATATGTACTACGTTCATGAGAGCTTTTCTGTTTTTCAGTCCCAGCTAAACAGCAATGTGATAATGTGGAACTAGGTACTTTCTCTAGTTTTCTACTAACAATCATGACTATAATAGTTTTTTTTTTTAAATATAACCTAATGCAATATTTCAAAAGTGCTATCTTTTTTCAGAAAGCAGAGAAAGCCCAAAAGATCAAACCCTGTAGAAGAGGGCAAAATAAATTAACCTAAGAGGAATCAGAATTTATAGTATACAGTGTAGTAAAATAAAAGCTGAGCCTAGTTTTGGTAGTAGGCACAGACACACAGTATTAGGAAGTTAGAACGTATGTTCAATAAACTGCACAATTGCATTTTTTTCAGGTGGTACCATTAGTGCAAGTAATACAGCGCCATTTGTAAAGTCCTAGTCCCAAAGGTTCTCCAGGGTTTAAAAAATGATTTACTTGCATGGCTGAAGCAAGAATTCAGCTTCCTAAATTCAAATGAACTAACTGTGAAGGCTACAATATTAGATCCTCATTTTTTTAAAGTTACACCTTTTCAACAAGAGGTAGATGCAGTGTTTGTTAGCTCAGTCAAGGACTCTATAGTTAGTGAAATGGAGGAAATTAGTTTTGCCCATGAAATGTCCCTACAAGAATCAGAGACAACATCCACATCTCATTCCCCTCATGTTTTCACAGATGTAAGTCATGACATCTGGGCACAATATAAACAGTTGGTTTCTTCTCTTACAGTTGATAGTGATACAGAACCCACCACTGCTCAAGATGAACTAAAACTTTATCCTAACGAAAAAACCATTAACCCGGAATCTAATCCAAGTGCAATTGGCCAATACTGACACAATTCTGAATACAAATAGCTTAAAAAACTTGCTTTTAAGTACCTCTGTGTGCCGCCAACAACAGTATCAAGTGAACGTGCTTTCAGCACAGCAGGCGCTATTTGTGATACCAAAAGGAACAGACTTGATCCTGAAAGAGTGAAGATGTTATTTTTTTGTCAGAAAAATTTGCAGTAGGCACTAGGCGAGTATTATGTAGTGGTCGAGTTATAATGTTTATCTTGAATTGCCTACAATCATTTTCACTCATAAATGTTTGTTTTATCTCATATCATCTCAATGTTTTATTTTATAAATTTAAGTTAGTTGCTAATTTAACTAGTAAAATGTATACAGTATTCTAAAACATATTTTTTTATTATATAAAAGATCCTAAATATTAGGTCAATGAAACCAGTAATATAAACTCAACTTATGAACTGGTATATAAAAAAACATTTGTCCACACATTTAGTTCTAATCTGTTTCTTCTATCATGCATTACCTTCCTTGCTTTCGATAACACTGTTTCAGACGGTACAGACCTTATATACAGGTATTTTGATGCTAAATTATAACGTTTAGAAAATTAGTTTTATGTACAAAATAAAAACTAATACTATCAAGGCTCGGCATTTTCAGATATCGTATTATTTGTGTTCAGTTTCTGGCTGTAGTGGTAAAATATTTAAAGCTAGAGAGTTTGTTATCAAGGCAGCTCCAAAATAAATGTGTTTCCCTTGCATTGTTTTCTGTTCCCCACGTTATAAGAGACGATTAATTACGTCAGTTCTTCTAACTGTTGTGGCAACACTGCCAAAAAACACAATTGGTAATACAAACGCAGGTGCGCGTGAAAACTAGCACTTGTTCGTGATTACACGGATGATGTCGAACAGTGAACTGAACAAAAACAAATTTTCACAAACCGAATCAATGAAACTATTGAAAAAATTCCGAAATATTAAATACATTGAAAATTCCTAAATGTGAAATAAATGAACATTCGAACTGTGTAATGCATGAAAATCCGAACTTCGAAATGACTGAAAGTTCGAATATTATAACTGAAATAATTAATCGATTTTGGAAAAGAACATTCGAAATAAATCGATTTCGAGAAACATTCGATTTTGCTTATCAGTAATCTCACATAGTTTTTGCGTAATGGCTTGCTAAAGCTAAAATTTGCATGTTTCCGTTTAAAGGACGACACTTACTGTATACCAACTCACTTACTAATGTGAAATATTCTCAGTGAATAACGATGTTGTAGGCTACAAGTTCAGCTATGTTAAACCACAAAGTAAAATATTTTTGTGTATGAAAAATGTCGAACTTTTTAAATTTTAACATTTTATTTAAATACAAAAAAATTTTATTCTTTGTTTTTATGGACGTGACATTGTAGCCTGTGACGTCTTTAGTCACTGTGGATTTTTCTCAGTTTGGTTTGTCGGTTGGTTTTAGTGAAGTCCTTAAAACGGAAATATGATCCAATATTTATGTCAAACAATTGCAAATAACTCAAATATTTTCTAACCAAACACTTGGAAAAAATTGAGACTGTGTACAGTCATATGATACACACTTTTGGCAGAGAAATTTTTAAAATAATGTACCGTTTGCTAGCAAAATATTATTTTGCTTCATTTTGCCTTATTTTGACCACAAAATATATGATATTTAAAGGACAAAAATCTAAAAACCCGTTTGATGTGTTGCAACAGGAAAATTCATATACAAACGATAATATACACGTGTTAAAACTGTGATGTGAATTTTTTATATATCTATTAATTTGCGTTAAAAAAAAATATTTTTTTCGAAACCATTACAAAACTAAGGAGCGAGTCCTTAAGGCTGTTGGTGACAGGCATATGCTGCCATTACTTGCCATTTTTACTTTGACGTCCTGTTGTCTGTTGGTGAGTCACTAAGCGTGCTAAAGTGTTCCGAAGGACGATAATTTAGTGATTTGTAAAGTCTACAGAATTAAAGCAATTTTATGCCTAAATGATATTACGAATTTTTCACACTCTTAAATCTACTCTACAGCAAAGTATTAAAAATTTTGAACACTTTTCAGCTTGACATTACCATGATGCCATATTACACCAGGGGTGTCATTTGTGGCCACACGGAGGGGGGGGGTGGCAAATGTATATAAATATATTTTTTGGATTTTTAAATTTAAATAATGCTAACTTAAACACATAAAACTGAAGTTTTATTAATAAAGTATCTAATTTATACATGTTTAATTAATAAAGAAATGATGCAACAAGGTCACTGTCGCCGGAAAACAAGATCTTGCACCCCCCCCCTAGAAAAATCTGAAATGACGCCTCTATATTACACGCATGAAACTTGTTAACGCCCCATAATTTCAAGTTGTAATAAGAGAAAATCAAGACAACTTACAAGCGCATGACAATGATATTGGAGAAGAGGGGAGGGGGGCGTGAAGGCTGCAGACTCTTCTGAAATGTCACTGTTATATGAGAATCACTATTCTCCATTCACTCTAAGTTGAGTTCTGAAGTAAACAAATAATGTAATATCATTGCACTTCGCTAGCTTCTAATTGGCTCAATTTGTGCGTCGCGCCGACGTACTATTTCCAACCAACAAAAGTGTGTACAGTCGGCATCATAGGAAACAACAACGCCGTACATATTAAAACAATATTGCGTGAAAATTTACTACGTGTTTTCGACATAGGGAAACAAAAATTACGAAAAAACTTGATAAAAATATTGACATCATGTGCAATTACTGTATATTTCAAAATTTAATAGTAATTATCAAGTCATGACTAACGATTGTATTCAAATATTCCGGTATTAACGTAACGAAAATTTGGTACTACATGCAGAAAAAAGTTGCCAACAAGAGAGATTAAACTTACTGTAAAGTCCTCATTGATTATTTTGTACTTCGTTTTGGGAAAATTACATTTTATAAATCACCAAACAATCTGTCGGTAATTCACGACACATATTGTTT
>PNEQ01058159.1:0-30644 GCA_003012365.1 Medauroidea extradentata | reverse complement strand
AGGTGGTTTCATCTGCTGAACGATGCTATTGCGTCCTGTGACATTACATGTGTGTGGCAGCCGTTTTTGTTTGCCCGTTTTTCTCGAAATCCGAACTCCTACCGAGTTTTTACCCAAGTGTACTTTGTGCTTCGTTTTCACCATACAACACCGCTACAGTGTCCGTATCCGCGAATTACATGACACCCTGTATAAATATTCCCAATAAGAAGTTTATTTGCATTACATATTGATATTTCAACCCATATTGCCTCAATATCTTCCATTAAAAATTCATATTTCTGAATGGTGTGCGGATATTTTAATGAATTAATTGCAATGAAAACCTGGCCTCCGCGAGAAAGGCCGGTGGTTACAGCATTTCTGTCTTTACGAAATATGTAATATTTATCAGGAAAATAATGAGAATTAACACAATTACTACTAAACCAAGTTTCAGTTAAGCAAATTACTGATAGGTTAACACTGTTAATGTTTTCAAAAAAGGTTGTTGCTTTAGTTCGGAGACCCCTTACATTTTGATAATACAGATGAAAACCATCCTTACCTTGTGGCATTTGAAGTGTACGTAACTAATTTGCGGCACCTCCGATTGCCTCCTGGGATTGATTAACGGTAGGTACTGAAGGTTCTGACTGCTCTGAGTTATCCTTACGCTTAAACAGTTGTTCGTTTTGTAACCTACCGTAAAATGGGCTAATTAAACAGCCAGAAGGCCAAAAAACAGTGTTGAAAATTCGCTCATAATCTTCCTCAGCAACCGCCAAATAGAAAGACGAATAAGAGTCAAATTTTGTTTTTAATTTAGCTATTTTAAGGTTAGCGACCTTCAGTTCATTATTTATATATGTTGTAACATCATTTTCTTCTACATCTGGAGCAAAACGCGATACAAAAATTGCTTTTGTAAGGGGGTGAACTGTTTTTGTTACTGTTCTGAGGTTCACGTTGTTGCGGACGCCAAGTTGTATTTTCTTTTTCGTCTTTGCTGGCCTGCTGAATGCTGATTCTTCCTTTGACGGTTTCCGCCTCCGATGCACCTCGATGAACCCATCCGCATCAGCAGACGTAGCCAGCTGCGTAGACTTGCTGACGTCAGGCGGCTGCCTGAACGCGTTGCCGTGCTGCAACTTGGTGTCGGAGCCGCTTGGACGGTCCTTCCCTTGAGGTGTTGTTCTAGTGGCTCTGCCATCAATCGGCGAGTTGGGGCTGTTCAAAGTGACTCGACTATATGATTTCTTTTTTTCTTTAATTTGTCCCTCATTTCTTACAGAAAATTGGGCGCAACACTTTGACTCACTTGTCTGAACCATTACACGTAGCGCCTCATTTTCTTCTTTCAGATCTCTGACTGTGTTTGTAAGAAAGTCAATTTTTTCTGTTAATATTAAGAACATTGATTTCACACTTTCTTCAAAACAATCTGATGTTAGTTTAATCATGGCCTTGTCCATGGAAGTTCCTGCATCTTTCATCTTCTTTTCAGAGCTTTCATTTATCACTTTTGAGTTAGGGCCGGCACTGCCTTTTTTCGACGGACTATCAGAATAAATAACTAACTTTATAGGCTCCATTTTATCACAGTTTTCACACACAAATTTATCTTCTGGTGCTTCTGCACCGCCGCTCAGAACACAATGTACGTGTAGACGCGCACCGCAGTCTCTTGAGCAATTTACATATTTTTGCTTACCGTAAATCTGTTTACTGCATATTTGACAAACAGAAGGCATGTGCCTATTGGAAAATCACATAAAGAAACCGATACTCGTCAGTAACTACGAGAAACGAAACAACACACCAGGAGCAGAAGTATAGCACATCCGCACGCGATGAGTGCTCACCATCGACTGTTGATCATAATAATAATATGTAATAATAATATGTAGCAATAATAATAGTAATAATAAGAGAGTATTGTACACGCCTACACATTTTAAAAGATTCTGCACCAAGATAAACTACTGTACATTAAAAAATGGAAAAACTTGCATTTTCACCATTTCCTGCCACTAGAAAGCAAGCTCTAATGAGTAGCGGTGGGCATGAAATAGACGCACACACGTCAACGTTCTTTAAATGCTATTCCAAGCAGACATCACTTGTGCGATTAGCAGTTTTGTAATAATCTGCTAACGAATGAAACTCTGCAGTCAACTCGGCGGCCCAAGCTGGCTGCCAACTTAACAAAAGGTACCGGTAGTTACAACAAGGAATATTGGCACGTATTAATAAAAACAATAGAGGTAACAATTTGTAATGTACAAACAATCCATACAAGGATAATATAAGATTCAATATTTAACAAAATTACGCCCCCTTGTGGAAACACAAATATAATGTAAGAACAATAACCTATGAACACAAAAAAACTGGGTTGACATCCAATATCTATAGGACTTGTGATATAGTCTCCACCACTTCATTACTCAACAGGTAAGCTTAGACATTTCTTAGGTATACTGCTTTCTGAATTCACGTTGAAATTAGTTTGTGATAAAGACAAAGTTACCTACTATATCTGCGTGTCTCTTCTACACATCGCAGGTTGACCCACACATGCACATCAAAGTATCCCAGCTTCACTAGCACGCCAAGTAACTCAACTGTGTCTGTCAACAACCACTGAAACTGTCACATCTGTCCACGTGGTCACCTTCTGTTAGAGGTAGCCTAGCACGCAACGTCCACGGACAACACCCCAACACTGCTGCATCCGCGCATCGTGCAGCCACAAGCCAAACTGGCGACAAAACTAGCTACTGTAGTTACAAGACTGCCACCGTCATTACTTCAATAGCAACCAGTGACAGAGTTAGCTGAAGAAGCAGCGTGCATCAGTCTTGCACACACAGATAAAGACAAGTGTTTGCATCACTCCTCGGTAAACAGACAAACTTCACGCGGGCTTAACTGCGCAAAATGTAACCTTGGCAGTTATCACTATAAACACACCTGCCTGTCAGAGTCAGCACATTGCTACGAGACATCATGCACACACACGACGTACTGTAAACAGACTAGCAAGTGAGATAACAGCTAACTACATGCTAGGTGTTTGAGACACACACAAGCCGATACTTACTAATAATCTGACGTACACGATGATGCTGAAAAAGAAGCAGTTACTAACTCACCAAGCTCGGCAAAACAAGGAGAGGCAGGAGCGAGACACTTGAAGGGCTGCACAAACTTAGCAGGCAGTTGTCTGGCATCCGCCTGACCTCTAGACGCACCGAGCCTGCTAGTGACGTAGCCTAGTGGAGACGACAGCATGCTAGTTCCAACATGAGCTACGTCAGCTCTTCACTTGCCGACCACCAACCTCCAGGCAGCTTAGCTACACTACACCAAGCTCCTAGCACGTCTGCTATTATATGCTTTGTAGTAACTGGCATGACTTACGTACAACTAGGTTTATGAAAGTTCTTACGAGACAAAAATAAATAATGCTTATTAACCAAGAATATTTCTTCCAAGGGGAACAAATTACACATGTTTAGATAGACAAGGTGGAAACTTATAAGGCAGAAAACCACAGGAGTTTCAGTGTATATTGGAGAGTGACACAGCATAATCACGATACATATTTGTCACTGCAGGACTGTCAGATGAGCCTACACATGTGCACTATAGGTGAGAACGTACACAAACACTGACCAAGTATATCTGACTGAAGGACGTGTCACCTGCGACTGTTGTTGCCGACACTCGAACTACACTGCAGTTCCTTCTCCCACCACATAACCTCAACTCTGCCTTGATAACATCCCTTAACATTGGTTTAGCCAGTCTTAACAAGTCTCTACATAGCCAGATACATGATATAATGAAACGCAACTAATCAAACAGAACAACAACTTCTTATGTAATCTAAAAATGAAACGTTACATTTCAGTCCACTGGTTAATACATAACAGAACATTCACCCAGCATGGAACAAACTAAATTCAGTGCAATATTCACCTGAATCCACAACCTAATGATACACATGAAATAATGTTTCTCTCTTCCGACCACCCCTACAGCACTGAACACACAAAACAAAGGAATAACTTGTTTTCTTTTCCACAAACACCAAAGAACAAAATGCAAAGCTGTGTTGCGTTAGTTGCTGCAAACATGCATAGGTAAGTAGCAAACAAAATATGAATGCAGTTAGTACTGATGATGAACAACCATCAAGAACTTGACGAGATTTTACCTGCAGCCAAAACAAGTTAAGCTAGGACCAAGAGCTGCGACTGCTCTGGAACTGACCAATAAAACATGCCGAAACTGTCTACCAGTCTAGGCAGCCGCTGCCAGGAATATCCACGCTCATCTCTAAAGAGACTCTCTCGCTCGCTCTCTCTCTCGTCCTGCAAGCCAGACCACACGACACAAGCTGGGGGTGCTACTGCTACAACAGTGTTGTAAACATTACAAGTTTGGTGCAAGGACTACCACTATTGTATAGTCAACCATACACTGGTGATTACCACGCAGACAATGTTTCAGCAATTATGCCTACGGTGGACAGGAATGAAGAACCCAGGCCCACACAGAAGTATTTACTTTAAACATACATTTAACTGAACTGAAAAAGACTAAGATTACATTCCTTTTACTGCTGACAAGGGCTGATATGACTAATGTTCCTTTATACTGCTGAATCAACTGGCTGGGGACAGGCAAACTTTGTTGTGGCAACTGGGTTCGAGGCGATACTTCCAGCTGAGGTTACTAATGTACAGGAGATCAGGTGGTCTCGGCAGAAGCAGTCTGCGTAGATGGTGGGCTCCATTATTTTTTAGAGTAATTTCTTATAACAAAAGTAATTTTTCCTACGTTTCTCATCACCTGGGGCCGTAGTGGTAGAGGGATCAGACCTTTCGCCTCCCACCAACGCGACCTGGGTTCAATTCCCGGGAGTCAGTCCCCGGATTTTCGCAAGTGGGAATCGTGCCGGACGATGCAGCGTATTTTCTCAGGGATCTCCCGTTTCCCCGCCTTTTCATTCCGGCGCCAATTCACTCTCATCTCACGTCGCTCCTCACCAGCAATGAGGACCTCGATGTTAACCGCTGACCGAAATCTCTCTCACTCACTCATAACCTCAAATTGTGTAGCCTTCTCATGCATGTGCAAAAGGCAGTGAAGCATTGTATTTATAAGCTTCAATGGAAAATTATCACAACATTATTGTTACAAGCCTAGTTGTGATACATGTCATGAAAACAAGTTTTTGTTAAAAGATACTGTAGTGCTTGTTCATAGCCTACAGTGTGTTGATGTTTAAATTTTCATAAGTGCCAATGTTGTTATTTTTCATTATCTATTTATTTTAAGCCCCTTGACTCGTATTTATGTTTCTTTGTTTATGTTGTTAAAGTCATAAGCATGGTCTTAGAATTACAGCTCTGGACACTAGTCTATCTACTCGACCACGACAACTAGTCCTCGCGTGAAGGTAAAAAGCATAGCGCTAGTAGTAGGTAGACACGTCACAGGGAGGGGAAATGTACTGCGCCTGACACGGCACACGGTCAGTGGAGACGTAGCGCTGAAAACAGAGAAACACAGATAATGTAACAACTTAACGATAAGCAATTATCTTGGCTTTTGGGATTAAGCCGCGTCTTGTGTTGCTTCTTGGACAACGTTTCAGCAGATCTTGCAGCTGCCATCCTCAGGTCGATGCAGGATCAGACTGCCCAGTCAATGCCCGGTCTCAGCTGCAAGATCTGCCGAAACGTTGTCCAAGAAGCAACACAAGACGCGAAAGGCTCAATCCCAAAAACCAAGATAATTACGACAATGGTCGCGAAAGCCTGCAATCCTTAATGATAAGCAGGACAGGCGTACGAATGAGGCTTGAATACTGGTCGTATCATATTTTCTTATCAAGCAGACTTTCCTTCCCACAACTAGTCTGTTAACTTCCCGACAGGTATATTAGTTACACTTTGTATTCAGAATACAAAGATAACGCACACTTTTTTCCCGACTTTCCCAGTAACATGAGCTGTATCAGACAAACCGTACTATTTCAAGAAGTTATATTTGTATATTTTCATTTAACATCTATACATTGGCTGTCTGTGTCCCGTCACAGTATTACGTGGTGCGCCACACCGGTTGCGCGCGGTAGTCAAGGATGACACAGCGGTACATCACATTTTCCCCACAGGACTAGTTGTGGTCGAGTAGTACCAAAGCTACTAAGTTTACCCCAGAGGCTGTTCACTGTATCCACAATGGCTTGTTACTTATTAGTTAAGGCCTTCTCCATGCATACCACCACAAAATATTATTAGCTCTAAAATTATTTCAACTATCTTTAAAATTTTAGCAGAAAGTTAAAATAATTTTAGAACTTAAATGCTATCGTAGAGAGTACTTACAATGTTCACAATTTAATTTGTGAGTTACGACATTTTAAAGTAAAAATGTGTAAACTGAATGTTTGTTATCATGTTGTCGAGAATTAATCTTACTTACTCTATGGTATAGACGAAATGGAAGTTCTGGAACAATGGATGTTGTATTATTTGAATGGAAGTTATAGCAATATAGCCTACATTTATTTGTTGGGTCAGTTGTAAAAGTATTTGCTGTGTATTTTACCAGTGTGCGGTAATGGTTAAGTGAAGAATTGGCATAAGGAGTCTGAAGAGTGCTGCTAAGAATTGCAAGTTGTTTTATTCAACAGTTGAAGATGGGCCACAAGTTTTTAAATTTTCGAAAACCTTGAATGGTGAGTATAGATTTGTGTGACTTGCAGAAAGAAAAAAATACTGTCTTATTAAACTGTACTAATTTTTGTGTAATATTCCACAGATGTAGAATTTGAGTCGAAAACTGAGGCAATCCAGAACTGCAGTCTGCTCCGTTATTGTCACGGGCAATATAACAATAAAGAGAGTGGAAACTGTTGTGTGAGAGTTCTATTATATATCTTCCTTACATTTTACACATTTACCAACTTTATTTTCTTATTTATTTATTCATCATCCATAATAACACTGCATAGTGTTGTTGGACTTGTCAATGTTACATATATAATACACACAGGTATAACAACTCAATACATAACACACACACATAATTCAATATAGGTTGAATGTACACATATAGGCACACACACAATTCAGTGTCTGTGTTGAAAATCAATTGGTAAATATCAGAATTAGTAGTCTCATTGCATAGTGTGGTAGGTACAATCTATCTATAGCCTAAAATATTTCCTTCCCTTTAATAATAACTTACCTATACAAGTTTAAGTGATTAGCATTTTCTGCAACTCACTATGACTGCATTGCATAAATTCTTCAACAGAAAAATAAGATTTGTCAATGAAACATATCTTTATATGTTTTTATTAAATCTGTAAATTTACAGTTGCCATATTTTTATTGTATACTTTATTGATAAGTTTCAAACCAGAATACGTAATAAACATTTTTCTCTAAGAATTATGTTCCGTGCGCAAGGTGTGGGGCTTGAAGCTGTTCCTAGTGTCATAACTACGTACATGTTTTATCTCAGAATAATATATGTTTTTTGTGGGCAAAAAGTAAGAGATGACAAATATACAAACATGGCAGAGTTAGAATTTTTAATTTTCAAATATAGGTTTGCATTAGCTGTTATAATCATAGCTATCTATTATTCTTATAATTGTTTTTTGTAATTTAAACACAGTTTCCCATTTAGCAGACGTTCCCCAGAATATTACCCCATACTTTAATGTTGATTGCACATATACAACATATGCTGCCATGGTGGCTATGTGATTGGAGGATTTCTTAATTGTACCTATACATATTAATTAATTTACTGCACAACAACGAGCTAGTGCCTGTTCTGCGGTTATAGTTGATTTACTCAAGTTTCCCCAGTGTTGCCAGATATTAGCAAATTGCTGTCATCTGCATACATTACAGTTTTACAAACACTCATGTAATCAGGAAGAGCATTGATAAAAATTACAAAAGTAAAGGACCCAGTACGGATCCTTGAGGTACCCCAGTAGTTAAATCACTCGACTCTGAATTTATTTCATACATATGACCATTAATATATTGAGTCATGCTCCTATGGGAAAGGTATGAGCTGATTTGGAATTCCCCTAATGCCAATAGTATCAAGTTTTTGCAATAAAAGTTGCTGATCTACGCAATCAAATGCTTTCAACAAATCAGCAAAAATTCCAGTAGGAGTGTATTGTTTGTTGTCAATACTTTGCTATGCTGTCTAAAAATTGCTTGCTCTGTTGATTTTCCTCCGGGGAAGCCAAATTGGTGTGGAGACATTATACTATTACTAGATATGAATGTTGTTATTTGATCTGCTATTTCTTTTTTGAAAATTTTAGAGAATGTTGATAGTAGTGATATTGGCCAGTAGTTTTCCACAGAATTAGATGATCCCTGTTTGTACAAAGGGATGATTTTAGAGTACTTTAACTGATTTGGGAAAACTCCTTGCGATAGACATTTGTTTAATGTATCTACTAGGGGAGTCACAATACTAAATTTACATTTTTTAATGATATTTATAGGGATTTCATCCAAGCCTGTTGAGCTTTTATTTTTCATAGATTATATTATTTTTAGCATCTTTTGTTCAGTTACAGGATTAAAGAACATATTTTTTTTAACTGTTTATTTATTTCTTCATTAATATTGTTATTATCACATGGTGTTTTAATATTAGAAATAATTTTGTTAGGTATCTGAGTGAAGTAGACATAAATTCATTTGCTATCTCAAAAGAATCATTTATTATCTTACCATTCTTCACAACTTGAATGTTCTCATAACAACGTGGCTTGTTAGTTTGTTGTTTTATAATATGCCAAACAGTTTTGCCTTGAGATGTAGCTGTTATTATTTCTTTACTATTATAATTTTTCTTTGCTAATATTAAAAAAAAAAAAAAAAATTTGTATTTGTTTAAATAGTTCTTCAGTTGTTCATTAGTGTTCTTAGAGTATTGAGTTTGGAGCGATATGAGTTTACTTTGAGAAATTTTTAATTCTTTTGTCATCCATTTAGATTTGGAGCTAAGTAGTCATGAGCATTTTTGGGAAACAAGTAGTATTTTTTTCCCGTAAACATTACATTGGTGGAGTAGCGCCGGTTTGAATCCAGTCTTCTGGGACATAAACGTAACAACCGGCTTAAGTAAGATGTACACCCTTCCCAAGCAAGGAAACTTGAAAGATTACTTATTAACAATTTCTGCCGCATCATGTTGAATAGCCTACCCTAGGCCTATATAATAACATGCAAAGATTATCTCACTACTTATCACACAATTTCTCTTTCTTCTATCCCTTTATCAACTTAAGTCAGAATTTGCTGACTACGATGAATCAATGAACATATCTATTGCTCACAGTCAGCTGGCACCATGACGTAGACAACGTGCTCCAGAACATTGCACTTTTGCTCCATAACTGAGATGACTGACTGAACGCGTCCTTAAAAAAGCCAGTCGCCTCAGTGTTTTCAGTAAAAATAAGAACACAGCCTAAGCAGACTCCATGATGAATAGTTTGTTTGGTTATCTTGTAGGATAAGTATCACTACTTAATTTTCTACAATAAAAAATAAATTGCAGTAACTATTCTGATACGTACATAAATAAAAAAAAACATAATTATAATCAACATTGTAGCCTATCAGAACAAGGATACCACCTTATTCAAAAGAAAATAAACACAAATGAAAATGGAAACTAATTTGACTAACCTTTGTAATAATTAACGCTGAAGTTGGAAAATTATTTTTTTTTTTAAATTAAATTGTTTTCAAGGTATATAACAGTTGCCGCAATTTTTAAAAAATAAGTTCATTTGATTTTGTATTATAATATATACAAAAAAATTATTTTCGAAAGACAGTGACTATAAAAACATTCAAAATCAGTGAAAACAACATACACATGCAACATTTATCAATGTAGCTCCTATTCGGTTTATTAACATCCGCAGTTTCTGTGCATGTGCAGTTTCTATTGTACGATGTGCGGTGTGTTTGGTCTGCGTTGTGCATGTGCTGTTTTCTGTGCTAAATCAATTCTACTGGAGCCTTTACATTTCTCGAAAAGGCCATTAGACTTCTATTCATAACTGCTGTAGTCGCAATGACCATGGGGGGTTGTCAACCTAATTAAACTACAAAATATTTTCCCACCTAAAATCTTATACATTTTAACCTGATAAAAGTTACATTTCTGTTAAGTTCATGTGACGTTATAACCATTTCGAAGAACAGGTAGGTGACACACTCAGGGTGTTGTTGGGCTATCATAATACTTAACACCCAGCTGTCAGCCTACTACTACTACTGCTGCTGCTACTAATTTACAAAACAATTCATTATAATAAACTTCTATCGAAGTCTGCATTTTTCCAAGCAATAATACTCGAATAAAACACTGTTCCAACACATGAATACAGTGTCTATCAATGTTCAAGAGTTTAAACAATGATTTCAAAACACAGAACATTAACACAAAGACTGTAAAAAGTTTAAATAGTCCAAACACAAAAACACGTAACACTAACCTGAATAAATTTTATGTAAATCTTTGACAAACACAAAAACAAAAAACAATTCTTCGAATGACAGGAACTGACAGTCACTGGCCTAATATCATAGAACGTCTCGCGAGATATAAATCAAATTCTTTCCAGAGAGAAAATTGCCAATAAGCGAAAGAGTAGAACACTCTAAGGTAGAACATTTATCGCCATACTGCTTTCGAGATTATTTTTAATTTCTGAAAAAAAAATGGCTTCAGAATACATACGGATATCGCAAAAAGTAACTTCCAAGAAAATCTGTCAGTAACAACGAAACATATAGCAAACATATAGGGGTAGATAGCGCTTTTGGGGCTGAAGATAAATTAAACTTGTAACCGCCATGTTTTCCATTGTCAAAACAAAGGGGCATGTTAAGATGTTGTTTAGTTTAGTTCACTTTATTGCATCTAACGCAGGAGGTGGATAGGCCAGGGTAGATTCAGGAATACAGGAAATGTGCCCGACTCTGCCAGTGCCTGTTTTGGTGTGGGTCGACAAGCAGATGGCTTCTTAACCCGGCCCACCAGACCTTCAGTAGTCGATCGGGACTCTGGAACCAGTGTTGTGTGTCCTGCCAGCAGGCAGGCGGTTGATTGTTGCACACTGAGGAACACTCTTAATGACAATGAGGGGTGATCGCATGATTGCAAAATAAATACTCGCGAAATACATAGAACTGCATGTTCGGTTTATTCACAGAATCACCCACGAGCGAGTCACCACGTACAATTACTAGATTACGCCCGGAACCACGACTTAAGCTGCTAAAAATGGCACGAGGCCAATAATGAACATACGAGAACGAAATGTATCTAAGTGACTAACCCCGAACGTGTCAATCCCAGAGGTCGAAAATGCGAGGAAAAGGTTCCAGAAACCTTAAAACTATAGCACTCTAAATGGTTTGGTCGAAAAGAATGAGTGGCCTCAGGGAGACGAGCCCGCACAACACATTTGACGTACTTCCTCTGTGACCAAGCGAGACTATTCAACATGGCGTTTGGCGAGGGTTGCGGCTGCGCACTTTCCCGCAAACTTAGTGTAAAGGTTTTATATGCTTTTTTTAAAACACAATTGCACACTGAAAGTATTGAAAAATTAGTAGAAACACATTAATAATATTTACGCCAGTATCTGTAATTCCGAAGTCTTTATAGGGCACTTTCAGAAATATGTCATGAAACGAATACAACAATTATACTTCTGTAAAAGACATAAAAATAAATTATGTAATATTTAAAATTTAAACACTCAAGCAAAATCATTTGCAAATTACAAGAAAATAAAATACAAAAAGAACAATTAAAACATTTTCTTCGCAGGCTTCCCACAGTGTCCTACAGCCCTAGTCTTTTGCATTGTGCATTCATGGAAAATATATCTAAAACGTTCTGTAATGCAAGTAATGGAAAATGTTTAGTGCCAAATCACAACATGTGCATCTGTCATTAGTTTTGCACAAGTCACCCGGGATTCAAACCCGATGCCATTTCTTGCAGTCTGTACGTCGTGGCACGTAGCGCCCCGACGCAGCAAACTTTCTCACACAGTCTCCAGCAGCTCTAGTTAAGTTTGCAAATACTACCAATTTGTTAGCGGGCCCTGCTTCAGAAAAGGGTGGTTCAGAAACTGCTCGATTGAGGCTGGTAGTCCACCATCACAGCTTATGAGAACAGGAGCTTGCCTGCCACGTAGCGATGACTGGCATTTATGTGGTTTCTGCAAGTGAGGAGGGCGGTCACATGCCCGGGACCCAACTGCAGTAGCCTAGACGTTGGAGGCGACAGAACAAGCGTCCGCAGCTCACGTCATTTGTCCCCCACTTATGTGACCGTTCGGCTATTAGTGGAACCAGTAGCCCGGAGCTCGCAAGAGGTAGCAGGCTCGCAGCTGGTACGAGTCTGCTGATGGTGCTGGAGACAGGATAGCCACCCGTAGACTGCATTGTTGATGTTGTGCTGTCTGCTCCGGAGCTGTGTCTCCGATGTCACTCGTGGAGTGTCCGCTAAGACTGCGTGCCTTTCCTGCACATGCTGCAATCCGGCGGTGGGTACATAGGCAGCCTGATAGGCCTGTGCACTGCGCAGGTACCTCACTGCCTAAGGTAGCGGTAGGCCTGGATGTTCCTACATCTTCGACGGCCGTGGTGAACTGTTGGGCACGCCTCCTTTGCATATGAGATAGAGATGGAGAGGTCAAACGTGCGGGTCTCACATGAGAGGATTCCGTACAGGAAGTCTGCACAGGATGTTGACATCACTGGGTCCGCCGTGATGGCGGCTCTAGGGTGTCAACATCGCTGCTCTCCCCATCAGCTTCGCTGTCTGCTTGGTCATATGGTGATAGATGCTCTGGTAGGGAGGATGGCATTGCAGCACTCTTGTTGACAACCTCGTCCTCAGCATTATTAGGTAAGGTGGTTGTGGGTTCCACAGAGGTCAGGAGTTTCTCCAGGTCTGTGTGTCGGGGCTGGTCTCGTTTGGCTGGTTCTCCCCTCCTGTCCTGATGGTAGGTCACGTCGCCTTGCTCGTCATCTCTGCTGAAGATGACAAGGGTAAGACTAGGGGTAAGGAAACAGACAAGTTAGGCCTGTTGAACCTGCCAGTTCCTCTAGGTTCCACTGGAACTCAGCTGGTGCACCCTCTGGGCTTCGTGAATTCTGGCCGGTTGGTTCACCTTCCATGGCGTCATCTGTGGGTGTCAGTGCCGGTGCACCCTCTTATGAGGTGTCCCCACCCTTCTAGTTCTCGTCCGGTCTCTGCTCACTTTGTTGCTTCTCCATGAGGCGAAGGACGTCCCTGTTACTTTTTCGCGCACGGCAGTCCACTTATATGATGCAACAGGTGTTAGCTGCAGTGTCCTGTCCATTTTGGGGACAGTTTTGCACAGAATGGCTTCTTACCTGTCGACTGCGGGTGTGTATGGGCATACACTCTTTGTCCAGGCTGGAGTTGTGGAGGTTGCTTTACTGAGTCAGGGCACCAATGGGCCACGTATCTCTTTAATGTTGCCTTACCAGGTTTCACTGTTGTCTGCTCCTACAGCATCGCTCTACGCTGCTTTCATCTGCTGTTCTTTCCTCTGGCAGAAAACAGGCAATTTCTCCAAACAGAGGAAGATTGTGACCCTGTAACAATTCGGCAAGTGAATATCTGTAGTGGCATTTACCCTGGTGCGAAGAGTGAACAGGACTGCAGGTAGATGCTCTGCCCAACTTGTGTGGTCTCTCATCACTCGGGACATGAGTTGCACCTTGATTTCCTGGTTCCTGCATTCAGTTGGATTTGCCAATGGGTGGTAAATGGTAGTGGTCTAGTGCTGTATGTTTATTTGGTGCAGTATTCCCACCACTTGCGGCCTGCGAACTGTGTACCATTTTCTGTCAGTAGGGCACTGGGATATCACCACTTACAGAAGAACTAATTATCTAGGGTACAGGCGATAACAGGTATCTGTGTACTGGACACTGCGAAGGTCTCTATCCATCTGGTTTACAGATTAGTTATAACCAGGATGAACCACTTACCGCCTTTGCTATGTGGGTATGGCCCCATCAAATCGAGGGTTACAGTGTCCACGGGTATTCGTGGCATTCTGGGCATGTTGTTGCCCATCAGCATGTCAACTTTTTATACAATTACAGTGCTGGAAACGACGTGCAAAGTCCCTGGTCTATCATGCTGTACCTGGCCAGTGGAAATGGCTCTTCAGGTCCGTCAGTGTCTGGGTACCACCCGGATGTCCTGCTCAGGAACACTCGTGGGCAAACTGCAGACTGTCATCCGTTCTGCCTCTGGTACAAAGAGATTCTAATTTGGTTTGGACATTAGGCATTCAATCTGCAGAATGCCATCTACGACACACCAGTACGGGACTTCCCCTTTGTCGCACTTCTTCACCTTCTATCGCACTACACAGCATTGTTGCAGCAGGCCTTTCACTTGGTTCTTCAATTCTTCCAGCGTCAGTTCGTCTTGCACCATCACGTTGTAGCACCTGGGTGACTCGCATGCGCTAGTTGTTTCATTTCGTGCTGTGGGTGGCATGATTTCATCCCATTCCTACTCCTCCACAGCAATGGCTTCTTGGGGGTTTCGGGACAATGTGTCCGCAAGCTCGTTTTCTGTTACAGGTACGTGCTGGACTTCAAAATCGAAGGATTGTGGAAACAGTGCCCAACGAGTCAGTTTGCTTCACGCCTCTCTCATCGAATGCAGTTGGAGATAGGTTTGAATATTGCACATTACAAGCCATCCTGTTAAGCTAATGTTTTTGCATTGGACGTTACATAGTGGATAAGTATGAAACTTACATGTTGGTGGCAATGCTGGGCTTGCATTTGTAGAGGTGTTCATGTCCTTGTTTAGTTAAGTATGGATGGCCATGTTATTTTGGTGTCAACTGTTTTTAAGTAAATCACTGTGAGAGTAATCGCCGATACTTTTTTATGGTAATTCGCGACAGCCCCTTTAGGGACTTTACAACAGGTTATGGGCCCAGAAGTGCGATTTTTACTATAAAATGAACTATCCTTCGTGAAGTGAAGCTGGTTTTAACAGAAGTTAAGAAAAACAAATAGGCCACTGTGAAGTTGATTGTGTTGTCGGGTCTTAGGCACAAGTTTACGATACCTAAGCTAAGCACCGAAAATTATTTTGCTTGTTGCGTGAGGGCGAGGGCAGCATTGCAGCAGAAAGGGTGTTGGGAATGTATTGACCCGGGATACGATGAAGAAGAAACTTAAACCGGAACTGATGCAGCAACATATATGAATGCATTATCCTTCCTTCTGTTGGCGGTAAATGATGACTACCTGGTTGACATTAGCGAGTGTTCCAGAGCAAAGGAAGTGTGGCTGGTGCTTGAGGAAATCCACTCAAGGTATGGAGTGGACTGCTACATTGAATCATGTTTATAAAGGAGTTAGTAAATATTAGAAAGACCACTGATATGAGCGTGCAAGAGTATTTGCCCAAAATACAGAACCTGAACTGTAAAATTTAGAAGGTGGGAATTGTCTTCACAGATCAAGTTTAGTTACTTATTTTTAATGGGCTTACCCTTGGAACAATATGAAGGGTTTGTAAGGAGCCTAAAGAGGGATGAAGAAACCCTGAATACAAAACTTGTGTAGTCGAGGTTAGTGATTGAGGAAAAAAGAATTAATCGCGATGCAGAAAGGGAAGAGAAAACAGTAGCCTTATCAATCAGAGAGAAGCAGGCTCCTACTCAGGTCTATGTCCCTAGGAAATATCCACTAAAGGGACAGAGAGTTTGGATTTGTTACACTTGTGGCGAGAAGGAGTATATTGCCAGGGATTGTACTCAATTTAAGGATGATGGTAGAAGGGGAAGAAAAATACCTGAGAGGGAAGAGAAGAAACTGGTGCAAATTCAGCTGAAAAATTAGTAGAAAAGTACAGAGTAATGTGTGTAAAACAACCCAACTCAACAGGCAATGAATGGTGGTTAGACTCTGGTGCATCACATCACATGACACCACTCTTAGAACTTCTTGAGGACATGGTAGAAGACACTGGTGTAGTGTAGTGGTTGTCGCTGATGGAGAACCATTGGAAATTAAGGGAAGGGGTACAATTTTGCTTAGAATGTCTGAGGAATGTGGGGGTTGTAATACCAGGCTGAGCATGATGCTTTATGTACCAAAGTTGTCAGAAAACTTGATATCAGTCAGCTGCATTGAAGGATTTGAAAGTTGGTACATTTCGAGGGAGGTTATGCGAAGGTAATCGATAAAAGAATGCAAGAAATCCTATTTAAGGCAGTACGAGTTGGAAATCTATATTACATAAAGCAGTGGGTGACTTGAGACCCTCTTGTGAGAAGGGAGAGGGACACAGGAGTGTAGGTAATAAAAGTAGTGCCTCGAGGGCCACTGTACCTTTATGGCATAGACTTTTAGGTCACTGTAATGTAGACATAATTACAAGGATCCCTGCAATTGAAGTAAAGGGAGCTGAACGACCTGAAATATGTAAAGTGTGCATCCAGGGGAAGAAAAACAAGCAAATTTTGTCACAAAAACTGAGTTTAGGACTGGAAGGCCCCTAGAGTTAATCCATTCTGATGTTGGCGAAACATTGCAATGCCCATCGTAGGTAGGTGTAAGATACGATGTGACCTTTGTTGATGATTATACAAATTACTAAACTGTAGTCACAATAAAACAGAACAGGAACATGTAAGAAGAGTTTTTGAAGTATCAGGCAAAGGTAAAGTTGCTCCATGACATGAAGATCAAGGTGATACAAAATAACAATAGATGGGAGTAAACAAACTAGATATTTCAGAAACACCTGGAGAAGTGTGGAATCAAGCATAGGCAAACTGTTCCATATACGTCTCAGCAAAATGGAAAGGCTGAGAGATTTAACTTGACACTACTGTGTACTGTTCGGTCTATGCTGGTGGAATCTGGTTTGCCACATCCCTTCTGGGCGCTGGAGGTGCGGACTGGAAATCAGACAACAGCTGAGGACATTAACCGGATTAAGGTTTTTGGATGCCAGGCTTGGGCTGCCACCATGAACATAAAAAGATTGGATGCTAGAGCAAGTGAATGTATTGTTTGGGGCTATCCAGAGAACATCAAAGGTCTATGGAATATCAAGAAAGATAAGGTTACTGTAAGTAGAGACATGATGTTCTGTGGAGACATGTTTCCCTTTAAGGTGAAAAAATCCAATTTAGGCACTACAGGGGAAAAAGAGGAGATGTGTACCCCAGGGCTGCCACCTGATGGTACTGTGGCAGAAAGCTTGGAAGACAGTGAAGATGGCAACGATTCTGAAATTGAAGAACCATCATCAGAAACAAAGTACGATGAAGTACAATTACCAAGGAGGTCTGAGAGAAAAACGATACCAGCAACGCCATGCAGTTGTTGTAACCTTGTGGAATGTGAGGGCAAGAGCAGAGTTCAACCTAGGACAGCAGGGGAAGCATTGTCATGCAGTGATTCAAAATATGTGGAGGTCAGCAATGAACGAAGAAATGAACATCCAAGAGAGAAAGACTTCGGAAATAGTAAGAAGACCGAACAATAAGAATGTTTTCGGTTCAAGGTGGGTCTTCAAGCTTAAGTACAACCATGTAAGAGAAGTTGAATGCTACAAAGCCAGGCTGGTCGCTCAAGATTACACCCAAATTCCGGGGATTGACTATTTTGAAACATCCCAGACAGCAATGCAAGTTTGCAGCAAGCTTGTCATTATACGTGTGCAAGCTTGAATGAAGCTTGCTAGTTACCACAGAACAAGCTTGCATCAAGCCTGACGCGACAAGCTTACCAGTATTTATACGATACCTGAGTAGAAAAGGTTTCCTGAATCCCATAAACTAGCGGGAACACTGCGCAAAATAAATACGCATAACGTTAACACAATTAAAAAGAATATAACCCAACATTGCAAAGTTATTACGGAAGACCTATACTAGTTCCCGGAAGAAACAAACTTGCTAAGAGCTTGCGGCAAGTTTGCAAAGCAAGCTTGGTTTGCAAGCCTAAGGCAAGTGAAATGTAGGTTTGCAGCAAGCTTGCGTGCTGTCTGTATTACAGCCCCGTTATAAAGAAAAAAACAATTAGGGTACTCATGGCACTGGTAGCAGTGATGGAAAGGAGTGTTAAGCATTACGATGTAACCTCAGCATATCTCAATAGCCCTCAACATAATGAGGTATACATGTAACAGCCAGAATTCTTTAATGAGAATGGGAAAAATTATTCAGAGTTTGTCTGTTTGCTAAAAAAGAGCTTGTACGGTTTACATCAAGCAGGCAGGGACTGTAATATGTACATGAGCAAGTTGATGGAGGAATTCGGACTCGCCAAATGCATTGCAGATCCTAGTTTGTTCTATAAAAAAGACCTACTGGTAGGAATTTATGTTGATGACATAATTGCAGTAGGGACTATGCTGGAGCTACAACAAATGAAGAGGAGATTGCTAGACTCATCACTGGACAACAAGGATTTAGGTGAAACATCTAATTTGCTTTCATTATGTGTTGACAGACCAAACCCTGACAAGATAGTGATAGACCAACAAAGTTATGCTGAAAGGGTTTTAGAAGATTTCCGAATGGGTGATGCGAAGGGGAGGTAAGCCCCTCTAGAAATCACTGACCAAACAACGGATGAAAAAAAATTACTTTTCAGTGAGACAGTGTATAGAAGAGGAATAAAGAGCCATCTATAAATCACAAATGGAACATATCCTGACCTATCTATCTCAGTGTGCAGACAGAATCAGATGTGCAGTGACCCAACAAGGGAAGACTGGAAATATGTGGAACACATATTGAGTTATATGAAGGCAACCGTGAATTTAAAACTTGTGTATGAGAAAAGGGGAAATTAAGTAGGGGTGTAGGTAGATGTGGACTGGGCGGATGACATCAAGGACCGCAAATCTATCAGTGGTTTTGTCATTGTGCTGACTGGGGGTCCTGTTACTTGGCAAAGTAAGAAACAGAGAACTGTTGTATGTTCAACTGTCGAGGCGGAGTTCATAGCCATGATGGAAGCGGTGAAGGAAGTGCTGTGGCTTCGCAACCTTTTGGAGGAAAATGGACTGCAAGGGCATTTTATGCAAGCACCATGTGTTGTAAATGTAGATAATCAGGGAGCCATACGTTTGGCTCAGAACATGCTAACATTAGAGCGGAGCAAGTACATAGATGTGAGATATCACTTCTTACATGAGTATGTGAAGAACGGTGATGTGAAGTTCAACTACATAGAATCACAAAATAATCTGGCTGATATGTTAACCAAGGTGCATTCTGGACCAAAATTGAAGGACTTTGTGTACAGATTAGGATTTGAATAATGGCTGCTTATAACGTATGTTATTGTAATTTGCAACATAAAGGGAAGTGTTGGAGATATGTTTGTTTGTTGCACATTACAAGCCATCCTATTAAGCTAATGTTTTTGTGTTGGACATTACATAGTAGATGGGTACGAAACTTACATGTTGGCGGCCATGCTGGGCTTGCATTTGTAGAGGTGTTCATGTCCTTGTTTAGTTTAGTGTGGATGGCCATGCTATTTTGATGTTAACTGTTTTCAAATAAATCTCTGTGTGAGAAATCGCCGATAGTTTTTATGGTAATTCGCAACAGCCCCTTTATGGCTTTACAACAAATGCAACCAAAACAACCAGCAGTCCTAAAAGTGAATCTGTGGTATTCTAGGAACTGGCGATATCTTTTGATGCCCCAAACGACTTCGAGGCACTCTCATTTGTTTACGTCGTAGCGACGCTCCACTGCTCCGAGCTTCGCACTACTGAAGTCGATGATGTGTTTCTCGCCGTCGTCGTCACCATACTGATATAATACCTCTCCCAGTCCTGGTTCGCTTGCATCCGTCTGAAGGTACAAGAGTCTGCTCGGGTCGTGTTTGGCTAGCTTCAGACATTCTGCGAATCTCAATGTTTCCTCTTCGAAACACTGTTGATGTTCAGGTCCACTTTGGAAAGGTTTGGAGGGTGATATGAGGTCTGCGAGTGGTGCTGTAATTATGGCGAAATCTTTGATGAAGTCTCTGAGCCAATTAATTAAACCAAATAACTTACGAAGTTATTTTCGTGAGCATTCGGCCTGTTGATTTTGAATGAGCTTAATTTGTTCAGGTGTTGGTTTGCTACCCTCTTCACCTACGAGGTGTCTTAAAAATATAATGCACGCCTTTCCAACGTGACACTTCCAGTTCGCGCATGTCAATTTGTTTGTGGCTAGTCTCTCGTGCACCAGTGATAAATGGCGTATTAGATCCTCCCATGTTTCAGACAAATCCACCACATCGTCGAGGTAAAAAATGGCATGCTCACCAATGTAGCCATCCAAGATGTTCACCATGGGTGCTTGAAAAGTTGATGACACACATTTTATACAGAACTGCATTGCACAAAATTCTGGGGCTGTAAATTCTGTTATAGTTCGGTCCTCATGAGCTGCCGACATTTGCCAGTATCCGCTACATAAGTCAAGTGAAGATAGTATTTTGGCTCGCCAGAGGACTCCCAATGCTCCCTTTACTTGTATATATGGTGGTGGTGCGTTTCGTGTTATGTGGTTAACTGGGCGGTAATCGATACAAAAACACCAAGTTCCGTCTTTCTTTGGCACAAGAGTTATGGCCGAATCGTAGTGGTTATATGTCAGTTTGACACGAAATTTGGTCTCACAAAGTTGTGTGAGGCTGTGGTGTCAATTAAGGCTCTACATTTGTGGCCTTTGAGGATAACCAGAATGTGAATCATGCCTTGATTCAAACTTTTAATGAGGTTGAGCAGAATGCATTGTGGGGTTTGATTACTTCTGGTTTGCTGGTACTCGGATTTGCATTAGGATTGGCATTTGAAATTTCATTCGGTTTGGCATTCGGATCGGCATTCGGTTTTGCATTCGATTGAGTATTCAGATTTTTATTCTGTTTTGCATTCAATTTGACAATCGAATTTGCATTCGGTTTTGACACGGTTTACACACACATCTGTAGTATGCATATTGTTAAACTCTACATTTTAATTTTGAGCATTGGTGGCACTTTGTGATCTACCCGGGGCTGATTTTATTAGTTCTGGAGTATGTGTCTGTCTGGCAAAATTCTGGTTTCCTGGAGTAAGGTTGTTGTCCGGCCCCCTTACCTCGACTTCCCGTTTCCCATCTTTGATAACATAGGCCTGCCAGCTACTTTGTTCGGTCTCTCTGTGTGTAAATGGCACACTTCGCCCTCACAGTAATGGCACATGTATGTGGGTGGTTTGGAATAGTCTGGTTTGTATCCCCCAAATTTTCAATTGTTGCATTCAGGCACTCTCCCTCTCTCTCTACTTCGATCCAAATTGGTCTGCTGTACCCTTCGTTCGTCACCATAGGGATATTTCTGTGTCTGATCAGTGCATGTAAACACACGCTCGCAGTCACATCGCGGTGTTTCTGCCACGACTGACTGCTACAATACTACTACTGATAGTAAGAAATCGTCTTCACTAATGTGTATTATCGAAACAAAAGCACTACGAAATTTGAAGTGGACAGTAGAGACCACAACCTCTAACATTTCCCTCACAGCCATCTGTGGGTAGTATTTCGTCAACATGCTATGTTTATTGGTAACAAAAGTACAATGGGACTCGTCATGTTGCTGCTCTGCCAGCACACATCTATTGTGTGATTGCAGTGATGCAAATGTGATGCCAAAATGGCATTCATACACGATTTTACATTCACTCCAGGTCTGAACATAGTTATACCTCGCCACCATTCGTTTGCCTAACCTTGAAGACGTTCGCCAATGCAGCTCGGCCAATCTGCCCTCCTCCACTTGGAAGTGCTGCAGGGGTTGCTGATGCTGCTCCTCCCTGTGTTTCGACCTTGACCTGGTCAGCCTGTGCGTCATTGTTGACGTTGCGTGCATGGTAATTTCAGCCTGTGTAGATGAAGGGTAGGAGGGACACACACACACACACACACACACACACACACACATATATATATATATATATATATATATATTCCCATGCATCTCTTTCACTCACCTCATACACTGTTTTCTTTCGTAACAATGTTCCATACTCATGTTGCATAATCGTAGCTGGTGGGTGTGAGAACGAGTCCAGGTATGAGCATTCTGTAAAAATGCTCTGCTACCCATACTGATGTTCGTGTAGTAGACACAGTAGAAATGGTAGATGCGGCTAGTCTCCTCACACCACGCTCTGCGAAATTTCGCGGGTGGCAGCGGTCACACAAGAAAAATCTGTCTGACAGAACAGTCTGTCGTTTCCTCGCGGTCACATACTGTTCATGAAATGGCTGCCGACATTTATGATACACGCCAAATACACACTGCCTAGTACATCACTCCACTAAGAGTAGGTGCACTTATTTAGTCTCTGTTGAAAAGTTGTTTGTGGGTTTTTAGGTTAGGCAGTGTTTAAGCCGATGCAATGGCAACAATGTTCACTGTTATCGGACGTGTTGTTGTTCTGAAATGGTTTCTCACACCGTCAGCACAACCATGATGATTTACCTTTTGATAAGTGTGCGAGAGCATTGATGCATAAGTCGTAGTCCACAGATCTTGGCTTGTCGCACAACCGTGATGCTACCCGTGCATCAACCCACTTGCATGTTTCCGCAATGTTCACACACGTAAATGGGTCCTCTGCTGTTACTGGTGGTACACAGTTTTTCCATAACACTTCTGCAGTACCGTTAATCGTCTGCCAGTTACCCTTTGCAGGGTCTTTTCCTGCTCACTTCACCATCCCGAACATCGTGACACGGCTGTCCTCTCGAACGTCAAGGGGTTTCACCGACACGTATGACTCGCGATGTCGACTCTGCAACAGTAAGGGACATCTTGGTGACTGCAGGTTTCCTCCACATGCACTGAGGTCTTCTTGGGCACGGGAATCACGGAATGTTCTAAATAAAAGTAGCAAGTTTTATTCGGCGAAAGGCCTAAACAGATTTCAGGAGAAGGAATTTCAGAATAATTCCGAATTTTGCGAAGCGGCATATGCCAAAAGTACAGATAGAGGAAATATTTGGATTTAAGTAAAAGGAAGATTTAAGTTGGATTTGGGCCAAATTTAGGCCACAGAGTTGGGAGCCATGTAATGAGGGGCTGTATATAGTCCGGGGTAGATTTAGGAATACAGGGAATGTGCCCGACTCTGCCAGTACCTGTTTTGATGTGGGTCGACGACCAGATGGCCTCCGAACCTGGCCCACCATTCCTTCGGTAGTCGATCTGGACTCCGGAACCAGTGCTGTGTGTCGTCTCAGCATACAGGTGGTTGATTATTGTGCACTGTGGAACACTCATAATGATGCTGAGAGGTGATCCCATTATTGCAAAATAAGAATTAGCGAAATATGTTGAACTGAATGTCTGGTTTATTTACAGAATCACCCTCGAGCCGGTCACCACGTACCATGTCTAGATTTAGCCCGGTACGACGACTTAAGCTACTAAAACCGCACAAGGCCAACAATGATCATACGAGGGCGGAATGTACAATGGAGCATCCAAGTGACTAACCCCACACGTGTCAATCCCTGAGGCCGAAAACACGAGAAAAAGGTTCCTGAAACTTTAAACTGTCGCACAATAAATGGTTAGGTCGAAAAGATTGAGTGGCCTCAAGGAGACAAGCCCGCACGACACACGTGACTTAATTCCTCTGTGACCAAGCGAGACTACTCAACATGGCATTTGGCGAGGGAAAAGTCGGCGCACTTTCCCACAAACTTTGTGTAATGGTTTTATATGTTTTTTAAAACAAAATTGCACACTGAAAAGTATTAAAAAATTAGTAGAAACACATTAATAATATTTAAGCCCAAATCTATAAGTCCAAAGTCTTTATAGGGCACTTTCAAAAATATGTCGTGAAATGAAAGCAACATTTAAACTTCCATAAAAGACATGAGAACAAATTACACAATTTTTAACTTGTAAACGCTCAAGTAAAATCACTAGAAAATTTCAAATAAAGAAAATACAAGGACAACTAGAATTTTTTCTTCGCAGGCTTTTCACAGTGTCCTACTACCATAGTCACTTACATTGTGCATCCATGGAAAATATATCTAAAAGTTCTGTAATGCAGGTAACAGAAAATTCTTAGCGTAAAATCACTGTATATGTGTCTGCCATTAGCTTTATATAAGACACCCAGGATTCAAACCCAAAGCTGTCACTTGCCTACTGTATTTCGTCGTGGCGCATAGTGCCCCGATGATCCGAACATTCTCACACAGTCTCTAGCATCTCTAGTTAACATTGCAAATACTACCAAGTTTCTAGTGAACCCGGCTTCAAAGAAGGGTAGTCAGAAACTACTCGATTGAGGCTGGTAGTCCATCATCACAGTATACGGGAACAGGAGTTTACCTCCCATGTTGCGAAAAGGCGTTTAGGTGGTTTCTGGAAGTGGGGAGGGTGGTCACGTGCCGGGGACACGACCGCAGTAACCCAGGCATTGGATGCAGCATAACGGGCATCAATGACACATGTCACATCCTTGAATCTTATTTGTGTGCATTGTAAATATCCACATCTCACTGTGTTTGTTTGTTTGTTTATTAGTGATCTGTAGATCCCAATTCCAGTCAACATTCACGTATACAGACCTTGTCAAATACAATAAAATATACATGTGGCAACGCTACAAATTACATAAGAGTACTTAAATTTTAATTGCATGAATCAATTAACAATACTGATGTGTATGGAGTGAGTGCAAAGGGGGGTGGAGGCATCTTATGTACACCCTGGAGAGTGCTGGCTGTTGCTGGTGACGACCGTAGGTCCACCGCCCGTGTGGTGAGTCCCCTCTGTATCCTCCACATCGAGATGTGTTGTTGCAGGGCCGTAAAGTGGCTGGTTGACGGGACTAGCTCTCGAAGGACCATGAAGTGGACACGGCCAAATAACTCACTAGAATGAATAGACTTCACTACTTATTTATTGAATCGTTACTGGCACTCTGTATAATGCACGAATTTGCCTTAAGCGGTCCCCACATCTATAGCCGGTGGGTGGCTAACACGGTAAATGCGAACACTAGCTACGCAATGGTTAAGTTACATTGTAAGATAAACCCCTGGACCCAAGAGCTTGCAGGGATAGGGGTGGTTCTACACCTGGATGATTAAATTAAGGTTATGTTAAGTTGTTCCAGAAAAAGGAGATGCAAACACTATTGCAGCTACATGATAAGAAACGATACAATGCTGGTCCAGGAGCCACGATCGTGGCTCCTGGACTCGAGTCACGTGGCCAACCCCCTACACGCTCGAGACAAGACTGAGGAGCAATGGCGCCTGCTTCCGCTAGGTAACTGGGAGCGCCCGCCAAAACTATGCATGTGGTCGCTTTCAGCACGTTGTATTGAAGCTGAGTACATATAAAGACACTAAAAATTACATGAGAGACATGTGAGATCTTAGAAACCTTAACATAATTGTATTTCCTGAAATGGAGTAAATAAACATACTTAGGGAAATTAATTTAAATGTGCCTTCTACTCTGGTTGGCTTGTTAAGCTGCCTCTCTAAGTACGAGCTGGAACTGCTTATTATAATAATACACATAAAGCACTTTGACATAATACATTACTCACTTTTCTCATTTCAAATATAAAAAGTTGTGGGCACATTACACGGTCTTTGTGTTGGTCAGGTTGTCAGTCTGGGCCGCTATCAGCAGTCCAGCGTCGTTGAGCAATTTCGAAGCACTTTACCTAAAAAATTCGTTTACCTTACTTGTGGGTGTTTAATAATTCCGTAAAAATACGGCGAAAGCCTCGCCACTACTACTTTTACCTAGCAACTTCCGCACTGTCTGTTTCAGGCGACATTCGTTCTGGCATTTGCTCAATGTTTGTTGTAACGATCAATGTCCTTTGTTTAGCTGGTGTTGGGACATGTTGCAGTGATGTTATTTGGTTGATTTGCTTTAAATATTGGCACTTTCTTTTGTGTTGACTTGCTGACCACGTGGCCACATAATTTGGGTGCTCAGTTTGTCCGGTCAGTATCGGGCGCATCCAGGGTGCCTTCCGAAATGCCACGGGCGGTCGGTGTGAATACTGCCGATGTGTCGCTGTTGTGTGTTTACGAACAGTCGCGAAGCATGTGTGGTCTTTTGAGCACACATCAATACAAACAGTACATTCAATTCAAATATATAAACTTATGTGCATAATTAATAGCATGGTATGATAGCACATGCTATTAATAAAAGCAATAATACACAACAAACAATAACATTCAACAACAGGGACAACATAGTATTAAATCATTGAAATATGGCCTCACACAAGCATAGATAATGACAACAGAAATCACACTAAATTACAGATACTATATTAATAATGAAATAAATAAAAACCTTTAAATGCTTTGTACATTACATTTTGAATATAGATACTTAAATTATTTGCTGGTAATGTCACATAGCTTTAAATTTAATGACGACAAAATTTCAATACCTTGCAACCCCTTTAAATGGCATTCATAAATACTTCAACGGAGTAAAAGTTATATTTATTATGAAATATTTTTAAGTTTTGTAAGTAGATTTTATCATTATCACCATGGACTTCCTTATTAAATGATTGGGTTTTATCATAGATGTGAATGGCTGTATAGAACTATCTTTTTTGGAATATCTTTAATGAATTGTTGGGTAAGTGAAGGTAATTTCTACGTTTTGTGGAAATCAGCATTTCTTTAAAAATTATCACTATATTCATGTGTAAATTTTATCAAAGAATATATTTACACACATGTGCGCCAGAACGTAATACAGATTTCAAGTAACGGCATTGGGTTTGAATCACTTGTGCAAGACGAATGACAGATACATATACAGTGATTTTACACTAAATATTTTCTGTTACCTGCGAAACATGATGTCGAGCAGAAGGGAATTTTTTTTCGCCTTGGCCATCGGCCGCACGACATAGCTCACCGACGTACTCATACCTTACACCAGACGAGCTGGCGCTACTGGGCAACCTGTTCTCGCTTGCCATTGCAGTGCAGAATAATTTCTAATACTCTCTTCACCAGAGAATTAACTGTCTATATCACCCTCACCGCGACTCCTGCTTTCGTCAAAGCTTACAATTAGCAGCTTGATTCTCGAACAGTGAATGAGGTGGTACTTTCAATTTCATCTTAGCTAAACTGCAAAATTTCAAAGAGGGTATTGTACCTCCAAAAGTTATTTCGATGCTCTTATGATGTCTTAAAATACCATGTCCTATTATGATATCAGCACACAGTTCTCGAAGTATACCTAATCTAGACCTTTCATAAATGTACCCATGCATCTCCAGATTGAATGTACAGTATCCAAGAATGCTTGAACATAGCGAGGTGGTAGCCATCGAAACCTTTCCTGTTGCAGATTACATTCATTTACATTTTATTGATTCAGAAAAGTCTCTGAGCTACCTGTGTCTACTAGAACACTCACACATATGCCATTTATTTTGACAGTTACTGTTGATCTAGAAAGACAAGATGGAGTAGAAGCCGCTGTGGTTCTTGCAATTGTAGAAATCGATGCTGAAGAAGGAGGAGTATTAGATGACCTACATACCTTTGAGATGTGGCCGTTTTTATCACACTTCCCTCCTCAGCTGTTCCAGCTGGTAGGCACGTTGCACACGATGGGCTTCAGCTGAGGGGGACGCGGGGCAGTCCACGTGACATTGATATGGGCATCACAATATGTTGTGGACTGTAGCAATTTATTGCATATATTTTATGTCGGAAAGGGTACGAGTATTCTCTAGTAGTGATACTTTGATTAGGCGTAGTTGTAATGGACTCGATGTTAACTCGACAAACAAATACCACAAATATCATAATCCCGAACTATCTCTCACACTTATCGTTAAACCTTTTTATGTTTTTTTTTTTTATATTTACGTTCTATGGTTCTCATGCCAGCTATAGGCTCGTTCGGAATAAAGTGAAAACTAAATATTTAACCTTTGAAAAAATCACTAGCTATTACTACCATGGAGGTATTAGTCTATGGAGTGGCATCTACCGTACATTTTAATGGTAATCATGTGAAGCCGATCATTTTCGATCATTTTCGAACTGCACATGTGCAGGATGTTATTTTTTATGATTCGCCATATTTTGGGAGGCAAAACAATAGCAGAAAGCAATGTAATTATGTAATTTATTTACAAAAATTCGCGCAAATTCTCTATTTGAATCGTACACAACAGTTTATAATTGCTTCAGAAATATAAATAAACCGAATTAGCTCTCGCTGTGTGTATGTACTTTATAAACTTGATAAATTTAAATAAAAGTTTCTTACCTGTACAAAGATAATCCTCCGCTACGATCGAATCTGTTTGTAAGGCCAAGAGCTGCATAAACTTTCACCATAATGTGTAGTTAACAAAAAACTAAAACATTTTCATTAAGCTCAAAGCTATGTTTACATGATTTTTACCACCACTAGCTCTATCCTTGTCTTTAAACGTCGTCTGTTGGTTGGCTTCAAATTTGCTCAAAGGCATCACCCCATATACTTATACCTCCATGAGAAGAACAGGTCTGGACACTCGTCTATCTAATGTATTTTGCTTGACTACCTTGTTGTTTGGCTGTAGTTCGTCAAGTGACCAAGAATGCTGTACTTTTTGGCGCTGTTTTCAGGGCGTTTGGACTCAAACTCCGTTAGCTTTCTTCCATTGTTAAATGTATAAAGTAAATAAAGATTACTGGAGCCTTTTCTTAATTTTGTGAGCGAAGAAAGTATTTCATAAATTGATAAAAAATACGTTTTGATAAATTGTTTATTTTAATGGGAGGGAAGTGGGCGGAGTTTAGTCCGACCGCAGTAACATCAGCGCCAATAAAACACAATATTTTCGATAACTTGGTGAACTACTGCCAAACAAAAAGGGGGTCAAATATCCAGGCGAGTGTCCAGACCTGTTCTTCTACGACAGTGGTTACTACATATAATTCAACATTACCGATAGTCACTTTACTACTTGTATGGTTGGCAACGAAATAACACAACATAGTTCCGTGTTTGTTGTTTGCTTGTTTTGCAGCATACTTATGATCTTTTCTGCACATGTTGTACAAAGATATTGGACATGTCATAGAGGCCGCCTTCCATTATTCACTGATTTCACTGATATCACTGACAGTTCGCCAGTGTCCGTGAACAATAAGGGAACAGCATCAGTAATAAGCAAAATATTTTCACTGTCAGTAAATAGATAATATCGGAACATTAAATCAGTAAACATTACTGCAATGTACGTTTCCTAGAAACTACATCTCTGGCGTATCTGTGAATTCATTCTTGCGATAAACAATCATGTTTATTTTGTTCGTTGTGTAAATTATATTTACTTAAAAAATAAAATCGGTATATTTTTAGCATATTGATATATCTAGCACGACTTACGAATGATATTGTTTTCTTCTTTTTTCACGACGCAACTTAAAAATTGTGTGTATATAAGGTTTGGGAAGCTGTATCCATTATTTTTAAGCATAAGAAAGGTACGATTCAACCTCTAAACATTATTTAGTCTTTACAAACTGCACGACGAATGCTTCTGTAACTATAAACAGATGTTAAATATACGTATTTAAATTAATATATACCCACTTTGGCCCTTATATCTTAAAAAAGACTCCTTGTCCTACCATTAGATAACTTCAACTTTTGGATTTCCACCAAAAATATTGGTTTACTGACAACACTGATGCTCTGAAGCACTAATAAAATCAGAAATCTCAGTGAACGGATGTAGCCTCGCACAGGGTATCGTCATCAACCAATCATCAGTGACTATCAGTGCCGTCAGCATTTTCGGAACAATAGCTGACATTACTGAAAACACTGGCCAGTGAAATCAGTGAATAACGGAAGGCGGCCAGAGTTAACATAATTTATAGTTATAGTTCGTATTTAAACAACAATACTGAATTAAAAGCAACCGACAGCGAAATAATTGTATTTTATTTAATAAATAAACTTCTTTTTTATCAAACTACATATGTACCTATCAATTGAACATTTTATCTTATCCGCGCAAACATAAAGTGATGGGTTCCGAAAGGTTAGACATTTTCCATCGTTAGCCGTTACACGCGGAAAGATACGAATTTGCTGGAAATAGATCTTTAGCAGGACCTTTACGAGTGCTCACTGTATATCGAACTGTCTATAACAAATTGTTCGGCATATAGAACTTATATTACTTCATGCATAAGCTTACGTAGGGCGCCTTCAGCGGGCAAAGCGCTGCAGAAGCGCTTTATGCTGCACACGTTCAGCTGCCATTGCTGGCCACCGCTGCGCTGCAGCGCCTCCGCAGCGGTCGCAGCGAAAAAATACTCGCTGCGAGTCCGCTGCAAGCAGACGATTGTTGTGATTTGAAATGGCAAAATGGCGATGTCTGTAAATAACCAAATGTTTTGTTGACGTGGAGCGAAATATTTTGGGATGTAAAACTCATCA